>MUZC01004726.1:69328-92061 GCA_002072015.1 Radix auricularia | reverse complement strand
GCTAGTCTACACACTCACGATATGAAAGCAGGTCTACACACTCACAATATGAAAGCTTGTCTTCACAATCACGATATGAAAGCTAGTCTACACACTCACGATATGAAAGCTAGTCTACACAATCACGATATGAAAGCTTGTCTACACAATCACGATATGAAAGCTTGTCTACACAATCACGGTATGAAAGCTTGTCTACACAATCACAATATGAAAGCTAGTCTACACACTCACGATATGAAAGCAGGTCTACACACTCACAATATGAAAGCTTGTCTACACAATCACGAAATGAAAGCTAGTCTACACAATCACGATATGAAAGCTTGTCTACACAATCACGATATGAAAGCTAGTCTACACACTCACGATATGATGGCTAGTCTACACACTCACGATATGAAAGCTAGTCTACACACTCACAATATGAAAGCTTGTCTACACAATCACGATATGAAAGCTTGTCTACACAATCACGATATGAAAGCTTGTCTAGACACTCACAATATGAAAGCTTGTCTACACACTCACAATATGAAAGCTTGTCTACACAATCACGATATGAAAGCTAGTCTACACACTCACGATATGAAAGCTTGTCTACACAATCACGATATGAAAGCTAGTCTAGACACTCACAATATGAAAGCTTGTCTACACAATCACGATATGAAAGCTTGTCTACACAATCACGATATGAAAGCTTGTCTACACAATCACGATATGAAATCTTGTCTACACAATCACAATATGAAAGCTAGTCTACACAATCACGATACGAAAGCTAGTCTACACACTCATGATATGATGGCTAGTCTACACACTCACGATGTGATGGCTAGTCTACACACTCACGATATGATGGCTAGTCTACACAATCACGATATGAAAGCTAGTCTACACACTCACGATATGAAAGCAGGTCTACACACTCACAATATGAAAGCTTGTCTACACACTCACGATATGATGGCTAGTCTACACAATCACGATATGAAAGCTAGTCTACACACTCACGATATGAAAGCAGGTCTACACAATCACGATATGAAAGCTTGTCTACACAATCACGATATGAAAGCTAGTCTACACACTCACGATATGATGGCTAGTCTACACAATCACGATATGAAAGGTAGTCTACACACTCACAATATGAAAGCTAGTCTAGACACTCCCTATATGAAAACTAGTCTACACATTCACGATATGAAACGCGAGTGTGCTGACTCACGAGTTGAAACACTCGTTTTGAGTTGCCATATTTGTTAAATTGCATTGCCTTGAGAACTTTTTTTTTTTTAAAAAAGAATGCATTGAAGCTAGTAATGATGTTAATGTTTCAGATAAGAAAAAGAATTATCGTAATTTCGAATTAAAGGCTTAACAGAAAATACAAAACAATAATATTGTTTGTTTTTTTTTAAAGGAAAAGTGCTTTCAGATTTAATTGGAGCTTTCTCACTTTTTAGTCCCATAACCTCTTTTTATCGAGGTCGTAGAGGATTCTAATGTTTCCAATAGAATATTCTCGGGCTTAATAGACACTGGCGGCGCCCATCCCTCTCCAGGTCAGCGGAGGACTTTCTAAGCGTTAGTCATTGCACAACATTTTTATAGTGGCTTTTCGTGGGCTTGAACCCACGCCCCTCAGCTTGTGAGGCTAGCGCACTATTGACTTCGCTACCCAGCCGCCCTATTGACTTCGCTACCCGCCCAGGAGCTTTCTCTATCCTTATAAAATTACCTCGTTCACCGTTCCACTATTTACTTGACACAGCGTTAAAAAGTCCCCTATCCTTGTATATTATTTATTCAATGCGACATTTTCACCTAATTCCATTAAATGTATGAGTTAAAGCATAAGAACACATACATAGTATCTGAACAAAAGAAAAAATCAGGTGGAACAATATATCAACACATCCAGACTCCAGAGAGAGAGGAAAAAATATGAAATCTCAAGACCACTGTATTAGAATAAAGAAGGAAAAAACGCAACGTAATCTCGACAGTACTTCACTTGTTAAAATGAAGGTCACGGGGTGAGTAACGCACAAAATGTGTGTGCAATTTACACGCGCCGTGAGTACACAAAGAAGGAAGAGTAACATATGACACAGATGTGTATACGTCAGACGAAAAGTAAACTTTTTGTATTCAACGCATCAGTGTTCAGTGCTGGATTTACCTATTGGCTAAAAAAGTTGTAGCTTAGGGTTCCCACCTTCTTGGGGACTCCGGGAATTTTTTTTTCATATTTGGCACTGACATAGAATATCTGAAGGGCCTTGATACCTCAAATAGCTTAGGACCCCATCAAGTCTAAACCCGGCTCTTTCAGCACATTAAGAAATCCTGAAAGCAGAAAGCAACACGTTTATTCTTTAACTACTCAGTGTGTGCCAGTATAGCCCGTAAAAGTTTGAACAAGAGCCGTATTCTACAAGACAGGTCGCGCGACAAACTATACCAATACAATCAAAGGCTTGGACAGGCAATCAAAAAAAAAAAAAAAGAATGAATTGTTTACAAATCGATTTCCGGGGACAAAACTGAATAGCGGGCAAAACAATACAACGTTTATTTTTCTATATACTCAATGCCCAGAGCATCTCTCCGACACGACAGCGTCACATGACACTACTAGACATGACAGAGCCAGATGACACTGCCAGACACGACATGACAGATGACATTGCAAAACTAAAATGACAGGCCAGTCACGACACATTCAAATGTCATTGGCAGTCATTCAGAACACATTCAAAAGTCATTGTCAGTCAATCAAGGCGCTGCAGGATTCGACGATGCCAAAATGGTATTAACATTATAATACGTCATTATGCCCTAGGATCATATAATCTGCCATTTTCAAAATAAGGTATTACAGTACAAAGACACATGACAATCCTTTTCATAAGTCAGCATTGAATCCATAGTCACAAATCATAGAGTAACATAAATATACCACATATTTACAAGCCACAGATGTTACCATTCACGGAGTTAAAAGCCATAGACTTGGAGCCTTAGAGTTGCCAGATAGCTGTCTCAAAAATACCGGACACTAGTGTTAAAATTTGTAGATGGCAAAAAAATTATTTAAATATAAAATTCTGGTATTGCTTTACTTTTTTTCACTGGAAAATAACAATAATAACGGAGGTCCGGTCAAAAAGCGGACATCTGACAACCATAGTTACAATCCACAAAGACTTTCTTCCAAAGATGCCAACAGTAACGAGACTGAATTCAATCAAAGCCTACTAAAGAGAAGGGGAAGGAATACATTTGGCATACACGTCATCTCGATCTTTGCCCTTTAGAACTACAAACAACCGCGCAGATACAAACATGGTGTTGTGCAGATACAAACATGCTGTTGACGATATAAACAAACGTAGGTCTCAGACTGTTTATCTTACAAATTGAAATACATTGGCGGAACGGTAGTCACACAAGTCTTCAAACTCACCTAAAATTAAGTTAAGCTAATTTACGCTTGTACACGTTAGGCGTTTCAGGTTCGAAATAGAACATGATTTTTAGGGACGACAACTCAAAACTGTGACTAGGACACACACCAACTACCGTATCACGGACACACACAGTGAACTATACTACGGATACACAAAAAGAACTATCACACGGACAAACAACAAAAAAAGGACAATGCGGATGCGCCCCACAGAACCACTAGAAAATGAGCACAGGTAAATCAAACAGATGTACGGGGAAACGGTGACAACCGCCATTCCTGGTGTGTCCCACAGTGTGGGCCACACTATAACAATCTCGAGGATGACACGAGCCAAGGTAATTTAGTTGAAGTTAGCTTGATTACAGGCATGAACCCTCATGAATGAGAAACTGAGGAAGATATCATCCTCCTCAAATAGGCACAAAGTGATGATGTATTACATTATCTTCGGCATGACTAACAAAAAAAATCACTATCCCCAAGGCCAGCTACAGGCGGGCACGATAAGTGATCATTCACTGACGCCCTAAACGCCGCAGGCAGCAAACAAATTTTCTCGACTATCCCATAATGTTACTATTGTTACAGTGGGCGACTATTGTTTATTTTCTCCCAACCTAAAAATGTCTAGAACCGACACTGACCAAACCTTTCTTCGTTTAAAATGCCTTTTTTCTTTGTTGTGTGTGTGTGTGGGGGGGGGGTTATTGTGTGTTTATTTTATTATTTACAGCAGGTCGGATAATCGTCACAGTGTGCAGCAGTTGGTTATTATTGCTCCTGGCTTGAGAAAACGGTTCTGTTTTTACCGGGTAGCTTGCGAGCAACGCTTCGATTGGGCTACGTGTCAGTGTAAAACTCCACTTATACCCACTTCGCGTTGAATGGTGATGTGCTTGGCACAACAAAACAACGCACACACGACACTGACAACCAAGCGCGAATCACTGCCAGTTAAATCATCATACACGAGACAGTATCATACAATCATACAAAATCTAATGCACAACTACTGTTCAGTGACTAACAAAAACTGAATAGATTGGAAGACCAAAAAGAAACCATACGCTCTGTCAGTTAATAACGGAAATCTATTGATAGTAAACCCGGGTATTCGGTGAGCCACATGAGCGACACGTTGAAAACTCAGCAAACAGAAGACCAAACCACATGTGGTTTCGGTTTCAGCTCCAGTTAGCCATATCAATCACATGGCTAGACTCGGGTGGCGGCGCATTAGACCACGAGTGGGTTGAGCCCCAGTTAACCACACGGACTCGGACAACAGAAGACCAGACCACATGCGGATTTAATATCAACTAGCCACATAAACCACTTGGTCAGGACTCGTATAGGTCAAGTAGAGCAGTTTTTCTTAAACTTTTTAGTAGGGCGAAATGGCAGGAAGTATTTTCCATTGCTTCAGGTACCAGTGATTATTTTACCTGCACTGACGTGGTTTCGAAATGTAACTTATTTAATTTGTTTCATTTTATGTGTTTATTGCCGAAAAAATTACTCATTCTAATAGGTGAGTATGGGGCTGCAGAAATTAAAAATTAATTTCTTGATTAATCGCTAAAGATTTTTAGCGATTAAGTGTCGAATAAATTAATTTTAATCAATAAAAATTCAATTAAAATTTAAGATTTTTTTTTTCAATTTCTAAACAAAAAAATTAATAACAACCGGATCTATATCGCTGAGAACATAATACAACAGTCCACAGCAGTTAACAAATTCAAAATATTATTTTTCAATAACTATGCGACATGGGAAATAACTCAGTAAAACAAAAAATGTCAATTACCTGTTTTGTTACTTCCCTTGAGATGATTGGCTTTAATCGAAATTAACGTTTAATTCATGAAATTTCAAAAGTTAACGATTAAATTTAAATTAATCGTTACCAAGCCTAGTGAGAAATAATGGCTGCATATGGAGGATTATAATTATATTTTTATGTCCTATCCTGATAACTGCTGCAAACCGGCACCGGTCCGCTGACCTCCACTTTGAGTAGCACTGCAGTAGAGAACCAGACCACATGTGGATTTAATCTCAATGAGCCAATAAAAACCACATGATCAGGACTAGGATAGCCCTCGACCGCACGTAAAATGCCGTATTTCTAAATAATCGATCACTGTGGATATGTTGGTGGCTCGGTTCGGCTAAATGATGTTAACTGTTAAAACAAAAACTATTGATCCGCTCTTGTCATTTCTCCTTCCGCTCATGTCATATCCGTGTGACACATGGTGAAACTGATACTTAAACAAAATATTTTGTGAGTTTGTATTTTTTTAACTTGAGGATTCGGGCCCCAAACAAAAAATTCAGCTGTTTCATTTAATTAAATTTTGTATTAAAAGTACGGAATTTTGCTATTTATTGACATCTAACGGCATTAAGTGGAAAAGTCACAATAACTTAATGATAATGTGCATAGAACTTGATTGCAATGGAATTTTGATGCGATAAAAATATATTCTTGTTCGGTTTCTCACATAAGATGTTTGATTTTTTTCATTTTTAGTGTTTTAGAACCGTAAATGTAAACTTTAAATAATAAAAGATTTCAGCCAAACACTATGGAACTGAATAACACCTTTCCACCCACCGCCACCATACATGATACCCTTCCAACCAGCGCTATAGAACTGAATGACACCGTCAACAACAAATACCATCTTCTCTAAATGTGATTTCATCATCAACACTTGCTCTCTTACGTCCTCTCAACTCAAGGCCTGTGGTCAGAGCGGTCACTTACGGGCGATGTGTGTGTTCCGTGCAGTGAAGTGTATTGGTTATACTGACATGAGTATAGCCTTTACCACTAGGCGATCTCCGTGTTGGTGGGATGTCGCCAACAGGAACTCAAAACCTTCTCTACATCGTCGACATTGTGATAGACCGGTTATGAGAAATAATAACAACAATAAACAACAACACTACACTTGTCAATGAATCTCAAAAGCCATATCATCAACAATACTTAGCAATACCTTAGCTCAGAGGTTCCGAAATTCTGTCCAGCCAAGACTTGAAAAAAAAAATCACCAAATTCAAAATTCTAGGAAATGGATAACTGTTTGTGTGTTTTTGAAAAGTATTTTTTTAAACAAAATATTCACCTTGCGATGATCATGTGGTGAATTAGGGCAACGCAGAATCACAACCATAGCTAGTAGTTTCTCAAAAACCATTTAAATTTAAGCATAACTTTTAAGACGTTGTCAGATTCAACTGTAGCCTTTGTTAATCCTAGGCCACGTCAGAAAAACCAGGACAACCGTACAGCCTTAAGGTCATTGGCGAGACAAGTTCAAATTGCTTGCCATCAATCAAAATAAGGCCACATCCACCATACACCTCCCTACCCCTAGCGCCCTCGTTCAAAAGGACAACCACAGCAATCGTGAATAGCACTGATTCCTACACATACACGTCTTAGTCCTAGGTGTATTGTAATGTAATGTAGCCAAAGTCGCGACAGGAAAACAGCAGCAACTGGACGGACGTAATGGCATTGACGAGACAAGTTCAAATTGCTGCAGTCAGTTATAATTAAGGTCCCATCCTACCCTTTCGAGCTTCCGCCTCACTCCCCCAGTGACAAATCTCGGGTATTAACGTTGAGATCAGGAACAATACTGCCCCCCAAACCCAATTTGGTATATATGGATGTCACTCAAGGAACGATGCTATCTGAACAGTGGGTCCCAAACTTTGTAAACAAGAAACGGATCTGTCTTTTATCTCAGAAACAGATATACAAGACTTATTTCAAACAAATAAACACATTTCTTGCACAGAAATACAAAAGAAACGTTCCATACATAAAAAAGAATGTAAATACTTAAAATAAGAGGACCAATGATAGACCAGTTCTATATTTGTTGCTGCTACCCGGGTACTTTCACGCCTGTAGTTTTAGGATCACTGTACGTTAAGACTTAAAGGCATATCGCTAAATGCGGATATGCTATATGTAATGTTATTAATTATCATTATGTATGATGATGAATGATTTCTTCTATAGCGCTAACACCATTCACACAAGATAAACATGCTCGATGCGCTCTGGTGTTTAAAAGCTCAATGTATATATTTTTAAAATGTTCTTACATTTTTCTTTGTTGCCACACTCTTTCAAATATTTCGGAAGACTTTCGCCACAAATTTTGTGAAGACTAATATTAAGAGGTATAGGGATAGGTGCTGTACATGTTATAGATATAGTTCTTAAGAACGATTCATATGGATTCATATGACAAAAATATGATATCAAGCTAGCAGGGCTATTGCTTACGTCAACCTCATCTAGGACAAAAAGTGACTTAAACAGAAATTGGATTGCCTAATTAATAAAACACACACAAATAAAACCAATCTCAAAACTTTATTTCAACAATTGCTCACAAGTTTAAATTGCAATCATTAAAAAAAACAACAACAACAAAAAAAAAACTTGCTAACAAAACAACATGTACTTACAAAAGTTTGGATCAAATTCAGAACATATGCTCACATACAAATTAAATTCAATGTTTGTAAGTTCAAATGTTTATACACAAAAACCCCGGATGAATGGAACAAACGTAAACCTCCATGACGATGCGCACGTGTCGTTATCTATTTTAATCCACCAATAGAAAGGCTAACAGATATGGAAAAAATATCCTTCACACGCACCCTTCCCGGATGAGAAAACGGAGAGCGTCACTGCCCTAGTCATCCACCGTCTCGTCCACAGATTGACTCGAGGCATCCAGGGACCATCCACTTCTCTCAATGTCGTCATCTAGTTGTTTGGCCGCCACGACCTGGTGACACCGGAAGGAGAGAAAAAAGGGGGTGGGGTGAACGCAAGTCTTAAACGATTAAAAGGTTTTGCAAAAGAGGGGAAGGGGGGTAAAATAATAAGTCAAATTAGATTGGGGGGGGTTGTAAAAAAAAATCAGTCGAAGCTGGAAAAAGGTGGTTTCTTTTTTTTCTTTGTTAGAAGTTTATGTCTCGTTAGTACAGCTATCCCCTGTTTACTTCGTTTATCGCGGTAGATAGGTTTCAAAGTCCCGCTAGAATAACTGACTTTCCAAATAGCAAAGACACCACCTGTTAAGCAATATGAATACCGGTATTAAATAAGATTACAGTTACAGTATAGCAAAGTACACGTCGCTGTACATCACGCGATTAATATTCTGTGCACAAAAATTGAATATATTATAACCAATTTTAAACCAATTACTGTATTTTACATATCTTCGTCACCCAACAATGTCCACGTGTTTAACCTAACGCGCGTTTGTTAAAGCTGATTGCTAATAAACCATATTATGTTCACGAGTAGCTGTTTTAAAGCTTGCCATGTGCTCAAATCACGTTAATATAAACATAATGCTAAACAAACTTTTAAAGAACCTCAATCGTTGCTACACTCACCTCCCCTTAGTTACACCAATACTCAGTTTTTTCCCCAGCCCATGAAATACGTGAACCCACACCAGGGTTGCCAACTCAATAAAATAACATTTACGGACAAATATAAGAAATTTCAACAAAATTTACGGACAAAAACAATTTTTTACGGACACATTTAACATAAAATGTTGACCTTAAAACGAACGAATATGAAGCATAATCCAAAAATTGCAGCTAAACGATGTAAAGTATCCATATGAGCACGACTTTGCTGTTCCGTGTGGAAGCGCCAACATTGTTTGTGCAAACTTCGAAAGTAGCGGAAATCTTTAGACTACTCTTTGTTTTCGATATTTCTAGTCACTTATCCTATTTGATGCCAGAAAGCATCATAATCTCCATCGGCCTTGCTTATGCTTTAATCCGCAACTTTGAAGTCAATAAACTCGGCCTCTAAACAATCAAAATCTGCTGCAGACCGAATTTGTGGAAAATGCTGGGCTAGTTCCCAAATTTCAAATCGTTACACCGTAATTCAGTTAGTGGGTTGTAGTACTGACATAAGCTTCAGCAATCTGTTGCTAATAGGCATTCTTTGGTATAAAATGCAAGAACATCAACATAAAACTTTTCAACAGTCTGTGGATCATCTACTTTTTGCAGCTGTAGTTTAGTTTGATAACCAATGAATATTTTATCGCGTGATTTAAAGTTTGTACTTTCCTAGCTGTCCAGAAAGCTCTTACAGTTTATTAATTGAGCACGGGGTGCCGTTAAAACAATTTAAAAATTAAAATTTGAATCAAGAAAGTAGATATCACAAAAATGATTTACTGATTTATTTTTTAAATGTTGAGATTCCACGTTTTGTCAATTTTTTTTGGGACGTCTTAATTTTTTAAAGGGAATGTTACGATAAATCTTTACGGACTTCCGGAAATTAACGGATTGTTGGCAACCCTGATCCACACCCCCCACCACCAACCATGCATATTTGTTAAGCTTACATAATATTTAGACTGATATTCGTTTTTAATAGTATACAAAATAAGAGGCACCAAACAAAATGGAGGTAGTTTTAAAAATCATATTAAGCACTGCAGTTATCAGGAATTTTACTTGGCCTACTTTCATAACAAAAAATGCAACGTTAATAATTAAGATGCTTCTCTGTGATATTGTTTCGCAGGGTCATTTGTTAAGCTAATTATTTTACAAATTATGGATAGTTAAAGGTCAAGGGCTGCAACCCATTCCTTTTATTCACCTGGGCCTCCAACTCAACAGTCTCCGCCTCATCCCCAAGATCCTGGTGTTCTCTGTCCATCTGGCTGACCAGGGCCGCCATCAGTTTGCAGCGGTCAGACCCACACTGACAAGGGACGGGATGTTCACCTTCGTTGTCCTCATCGCTAGCAGAGTCGGATCCCGTGTCAGACCCGTCACCGCCGTCGTCCGAGTCCGGGCACTCGCCACTGCCGTCCTCAACCAGCTGAAGGGTGATGTTGTAGTGACGCCTGTTCTCTGAGTCCTGGGACATCTTCAGCCAGCAGCTCAGGCTGATTCCACTCTCCACTAGAATTGTCTGGGGCAGGAAGATGACCGTCTGCTTCCAGTGGGTCGGTTGGTCAAGGGGCCCGGTCTTCAAGGTCACACCCGAGTTCAAGTCAGAGCTGGGGTGCTTTTGGCCCTGGTGGGCCTGGCAATTTGACTGCGTTCTGGTACTGTCTGGTGGGTTGGTACCAATTTCTTTGGACATGTGCTTCATGGAATTAGAAGCAAATAGGCAACTGGCATCCCCCTTTTCATTAACAAGATCACGTGGGCGTTCCTGTGTGGCCCCATCTTTTGTCAAGGAGACCAAACCCTCTGTGGCACCATCCACACGAAAGTCAACGTTAAACCAGGCGGCAAATGCAAAAATTTTCGAGTCGCACTTTATAGGAAATGTCAAGGCTGTGCAAAACTTTCTTATGTCGGCCAGAGTGACAGTTTTCAAATTTAATGCCAGAACTTCCTGAGGGTCTGCCCGCAAAGTACTGGGGCTGATGCACTGAATCAAGGGCTTGGAAACTTCCTCCATGTTCAGTTGCGAGGCTAATGGAGAGAAATCAAACCCATAAATGTTGCTCCACTCCTCTGCCCTCTCACGGAAGTGGTCAGACATATCAATGGGCGCCATGTACAAGGTGGCATGTGATGGAGCCAAGATTCCATTAGGGGCCAAAAATCTGTCTCTAGCCACAATGACAGAGTCCAGCATGGACTCGTGGAGCAGGTAGAATCCCATCCACTCAGAGACTATGATGTCTACCTGCGTGTGATCTGTCAGAGACACGTCCTCGACAGCCCCATGGATGACATCAATGACGTGCCCCAGTTGGTTTTCTTCCACAATCTCCCGACACAAGTTGACCATGCTGCTAGCCTCCACAGCATAAACCTTTTTGGCTCCAGCTGGAAAATAATGGTTTTGGCTGTTATCATGTCTGCACTGAAAAATCTGGCTTATTTTATTTTACATTTTTTTAAAATAAAAAATGTTTACTATAAATATGGGAATAAGGGTACAGTTTTTTTTAAAAAGTTATAAAACTACAACAGAGGTTCCTAAACTTTTTCAAGTCATAGTAATCTTGCTGCATACAGGTTTTTACAACAACTGTGTTAAATTAAAACCATAGTTCCTAGAAATCAGCAAATCTATAAACAAATAATTTCTTTTGAGCTTGAATGCATCTTGTTTGGAAGCAAACTCCTTGAGAAACACTGATCATCACCATAAGTCAGTTCCCCATAACAAGCATTAAAACTTTAGGGGTTAACAAAAAAATTATAAATGGCCTCAAATGTTAAATGTTTAAAGCCTGCATTAAATTGGACGTCAGAGCATTGAGTGAATTACAAAGTTGTTACCTAGACAGTGAAAAAAAAAATCTTTAAAGGTTAATGTTGATTAATTTTTGACCCTAATTAAGTAATTTTTCGTAAATTATGAGTTAATTCAAACAAAATTAACTTCATAGTTTAAGAAAAAAATCTAATGATAGTGTATTAAGGAAATAAAGCCAAACCCTCACAAAATAACGGTAAATCAAGACCCAACGGAGCTTAAATACACACAGACCAACATGTCTAGACTTAGGCTTCTCAAACATAAAGCACACTTTTACTTATCTTGGACGTGGTTAACATCATATTACGTACCACGCAATGATAAAATATTGAATGTTGACCATTTTTCAGTAGTGTGATAAATGACTGATAAAAACAAAACTTCAGTATAATATTAATCAAAACTAACTTCATGATAACACAAAACTAACTTCCATAAAGGACAAATGAAAATTAACTTCAATGTTGCAAATACCAAACAGAACTTTCCAAAAAAAAAGGTTCAAAGATATCTGGACTAAGAATACACCATAATAAAACAATACACCAAAAATTTAAATTAAAAATATTAGCTCAGTGCTTGTTCAACAACCATTTCATTGTTCCTTAAGGAAAGCCAAAATTTTAAGTCCACCAACAAAATGATTGAGGGCATTAATTAAACCAAAGAATTATAAATAAAAATGTGGTCTTCATTTAGTGGTAACCCAGTGAAAAAACTGAAAAGGATGGCGCTTGGGCATGTGTAAAATTATAGGAACACAGAAAAATAAATATGCACATGCAAAACATGTTACATGTGCAAAATAAGTACCGGTATCTATCTTATTAAGTTGAATATTATTATTATGGCAGATGGTCTCTAATATCACACACATAAGAGGGACTGGTCTCAAGTCATTTTTGTACTGAATTAAGTTGAATTAACACTATCCAAGTGCTTTGATTAAGGGGACTGAAACCTAAAACATTCATAGAGTCTTTAAATGAACATTAGAATAATTTGAACAAAGTAGGTGAAATAGACATAGTGTAGTACAGTTAAAAATCTATGATAGTAATCCCACCAGTTACATTTATGACTATTTTAGTAATTTCATCAGTAACTTTTGGATTTTTTCAACATTTTTCATAAAAGTCCCATCCTGCAAAATCATTAAATGAACAAAATTGTTTGTCAACAAAACAAGAAAACATTTCAAGATTAAAAACAGGAAAAGATACTGGAATTTTTTCATCAATTTTAAATCAACCTTTTTGTATGTCAAGGACCTAGCCATTTCCTCAGAAAAAAGGAAGAAATAAGGGTAAAAAAAGAATAATGAAGTATTATATCTCACAGGGTAGCTTATAAAAATCTTTTTTTAAAAACTAATATTTTTAAAAAATTCAATATTTTAAGACCAGTAGAAATTGACAAAGTTGATAAAATTTTAAAAATTAACTAGTGTAATTTTAGAAGAAGAAAACTAAAGAGCTTATAGAATTATTTGATGGTATATGGAAACATTTAATTACACATAAAAACATTCAATGGCACAGACAAACAGGCAGCTCATCAAAACATAAATGTTGTTGTGTAAGGTTTTTAAACAAATAGTTAAGCTATTCCTCTAGCTTGGTATGGCTTACATGGTCTGAATATGCAATTACAATAATGTATAAAATGCAAAATTAAACCACAAAAAATTGGACAAATCTGAACAAGCCATCTATTGTTTAGTTTAGCAAATTGTGTAGCTGAACGAATAGACCATAAGATTCTGTCACTATCTTATGGCTGTAAGGATGGATCTGCACCGCAATAATTGAAGGAATTAACATCGGTAAATATCTCTAAAGGGGCTTGATTCTAGTCCCTTCTGAAAGTTCCTTGTGTAGATGGACACAGGAGAAGTCCATTGGCATACAGTCAATGGAATTGATTGCAGCAAAGTTGTGGATCAGTCTTCCGAAATTTTTGAAAGAGTGTAACTTACTTAACAACAAAGACAAATATAATAATCTAGCATGGATAGTGTTAGCCCTATAGAAGAAAGCATTCATTCATTTAAACAAAGGCTTTTAAGATTGAATGCAAATTTTCCCATTTGAAAGGACAACCACACAGGTGGCCAAAGGTAACTTAATAGGCTAAAACAACTGAAAGGTCATAGCTCTTTGCATGTATTCATGATTTAATTTTGATAGTTTATTTTTTAAGTACTGATAATTTTATATAAAAATAGAGTTAAAATGACTTGTTTCCTTTTAAAATGTACTGAGACATAATGTAAGTGAAGTAAGTTTAAAAAACTACATTAATACACAACGTTTTTTAACCAGAACAAAATATAATCTGAAAAGCTGGTCGGCTTATTATAAATTATAAATACAAATAAATTTTAAAAATCGTGATTACTTACCTAAGGCAGCAAAAAGTGACAAAATTCCAGTGCCGGCACCTACATCCAGGACAACTTTATCCTTAATAAATTCCCTGTTTGTCTCAAAAAAGTTTCTGTAAGCTATTGTCCGAGGTCGATCTTTCAGCATTAACTCATGAACACTTAAGTCATTGTAACTACTGAAGTAATTCTCACTGCTGTTAGCTGCCATGGTTAACAAAGCTGTTGAAACATACAGTAAACCATTTTTTTTAAAAAGCAACTATAAAATGTCAAAATTATAATAAAATGTCAATGTAAATAAAAAAATTTCTTACTTTACTTTAAACTTCTTTTTGAAAAATCAATAAATCATAACTATCCAACTAAATATAGACAGGTCGTGCCTAATTATTTTGATTTTTTTTTAGTGTAACAAGAAATAAACTGTGAATAAGTTCTGAATTTTGGACAGCTTATCTTTGATAACGGTAACATTATCAATTATCATCTCATTCCAAATTAAATTTTAAATCTTTTCATGCCAATAGTCTATAGTAGAGTTAGTTACTTTTTAAAAAAGTACCGGGGGCCGCGGTGCTCGACTGGCAATCCGATGGTCACGAGTTCGAATCCATGGGAAGCCAAGGATTTGTTTCCTGGGCCTAGGGCGTCCCCGAGTTCCACCCAGCTCCAAATGGGTGAAAAGCGGCGGGGTAATGCGTGGAACCCTTAGCCGTGGCATGTGAACGCTCCATCACTTGCCAAAAAAAAACAACTGCTGCCTTGCAGATGGTCTTGGCTGACCAAAGGCTATGGAAGGAAATCCAGAAAATACAGCAGGCTGAAGTCGGAGACCATGGGCCAATTGGCTCAAAACTCGTAGCACGCAAAACTCAATATTGAGAACGAAGAAAAAAAAAGTACCGGTTAAGTCACACAAAAATTAATAATAATTAAATATGGTATAGGCCCAGGGTTCCCAAACGTTTTTGGCTCATTGACACCTTTTAATAGTCAAAACTTGCCCAAGGACCCACAAGTGAAAAACATAAAATAAATGCATAGTACAAAAATAAAACATTTTGATAAATAATTATTTATTGAATTATTGATGAGATTTTATGAGTGTATTGAGGCAACCGCAAATTCCCACGACCACTAATTTCTAGTTTTCAATATCTAGGTTTTTTTTTGTTTTTATTTATTTAATTTTTTTTTAAATGTTAATAACAGCACTGAATCTTTGTTTTAGCAAATAGGAAGATGGGAAAACAGTAAACAACCACTGTAAAATATGTACAATACCCAATAATGCAGGATATAAAATTGGGATCTGTCTTTGTAGCCAGAATGTGTGGTATAATTGTTCAAACATTATTTTTTAAGTTCCTCTTTTGTGGATAGTTCAATAAGCTGCTCCTGTATTAGTATTGATTCACCTGTGTTTCGGATTTCAGTCGGGAAATATCCAAGTGAAGTGTGTCTTCTAATATATAGTTCAGGTCTGCATAAAAAGCTGTACAGTGTTGACAATAAACATCTCTGTCTTGCAATTTCAAAAGTTTTAAAACTGAGATAAATTCTCCTCTTCCCAAGTTTTGTTTTTACATAAAAAGGTTTGCAACAAATGCTTTTAGTTTTCGATTATTTTAAAGTGATCACATTGTAGTTTCTAATGAGTTTAGTTAAATTTGGCAAATTAATCAGTCATAATAGATATGTCATTTCTTGAGATAATTATGATGCAATTTACTGTCTCTGCTGTCCAGGAATTCCAACCCTGATTCAAGGGGAATATAAAATTGATTTAAACATGCATTTTTAAATAACCAACATGCTTCTATGTTAATAAAATTAGTAAAGGAATAGCATCCTCATAATTTTGCAAACGAATTTTAGCAAATAACCTCACACTGAATCTTTTCAGTGGGATGTGGTGGTCGAGAGGTAGCGCTCTCGACTGTCATACCGAGGGTCACGAGTTCGAATCCACACGAATGTGAGGATTTGTTCTCGGGGCCTGAGGAGTCCCCGAGTCACCCAGCTCCGAATGGGTACCTAACTAGACAATAGTTAGGCGGCTGGGGCAATGCGTGGAACCCCTATAGCCGTGGCCTGTGACCGCTGCATCACTTGCCAACAGATCATCTCTCATGGTCTGTGGACGCAATTATCTTCTGCATAGAAGGAGCGTCTGTATATCTACGATAAATTTCCTTTTGATTTTAGTAACTGGTTTAATGACATACTCTAGTCTAGTGATCTTTGCAAACGTTCACTAAGATTTTTTGCGATTAAATGATATCAATGAATAACACAATGTACCAAAATATATTCAGTATAATAGCTTTTAGAAAGCCTCGGTATCCTCCAAACATTGCCGGAGCATGGTGTAGCAACAGAAATTATATTATTCAAGGGTATATTATAGCTTTTACATCAAAAAATCTTTTTAGTTCAGCAAATGATGTTTTACCTTTCATATCTGTTTCCAAACATTTAGCAAATAACAACTTTGGTAAAGTTTTTCTATTTACAAAATTGTATGTAAGCTGTTTAATGGGAAAACTTCGTTTCCTAGTTAAGTAGACTCCTAATAATGTAAGGAAAACTATTCACAAAAGGAATTTTCAGCGCCCCTAGCCATTTTTTCTTTGTACTGTATTATCACTCAGCTTTGTAATGTTGAAAGCTGTGTTGTGCAACACTGTGCATATTATCTAAATTACTGCGGCCAAAATAAGTTCTTCACCTATAGTGTTTTAATTTTTTACAGAACCCCTGAATTGTGGCAGGGAACACTTTGGAAACCACTGGTATAGGCAAAGGCTTCTTTTTATTAATCACTACAAAGCAGGGCTGCGGAAATTAACAATTAAATTTAATTTTAATCACTTAATTGTTAAAATTTTTAATTGATTAATTAAAATTTTTAATTGATTGATTAAAATTGTATTAAAATTTTAGAAAATATTCTGGTAGTTTTTTTCCAATTATTTAATAATTTATACTTTTGTTACATACTTTACATTTGTGTTATTATTTTTTTAGATAAGCATATGTAAAGAAAAGGGTGTTTCTTCCTTATTTCTTGCATAGCAGAATGAATTTGCTTTGTTATGTAACAAAATTTGGTAGCTATTGAATTACCACAACTTAACCGATTTTGCAACTTAACGGGATCTATACATGCGTTATAAAAATATGATTAATTGAAATTAATCTATTAAATGTTTTCAATCATTTTTTTTTTAATCAGTACCAGTCCTACTACAAAGCTTATAAATTTGAATTAACTACCAAACTTTGAATAACAAACAATGAAAATGCTGTACTAAACTTAACTATGCCAGCAATATTGACAATATTGTATTGAGAATATGAACAATCCAAAAATTACGAGAAAAAGTTATGAATATATATGAAACGATAATTTCAGAAAATAAATTACTGATCAACGTTATAATTATAAATTAGTCATTCATTGAATCAAGTTTATCATAACAAGACCTAATTATTATTCAGTGTTCATATCTGCCTCATCAAAATTTAGCTGTTAATAGTTAATATTTAAAGTTAGAAAAGTAAAGAAAATTTATGGAATCCAGAGACTACTTAAAAATACTACAAGTACAAGAAAAAGTGGCTGAAGCGAAGAATCTTGACCGTGACATCACAACGCTGCCGGTTGCTTAGTACGAGAATTCCTTCCCTTGAATCATGATTGTTTTCTTATTTATTTATTACCTCACCTTGCGGGGAAACTAAGGAATTAAATAAAAAATTAATGAAAAATAACAGGGGAGAAGTGAGGGGAGGGCCCTCCCCTCCCTCACCTCATTTAATAAAAAAATATCTTAGAATATCTTAGATCAGTGGTTCTTAACCTTTTTGGAAGTACCGAACCCCACCAGTTTCATATGCACATTCACCGAACCCTTCATTATTAGTAGTAATATAGATGCCTTGAGTCGGGTGCTGTCTTGACCTCCCTCCGCCGAACCCCGGCGACTGACTCACCGAACCCCTAGGGTTCGATCGAACCCACGTTAAGAACCACTGTCTTAGATATACAGACGTTCCTCCTATGCAGAAGATAATTGCATCCACAGACCATGACAGATGATCTGTTGGCAAGTGATGCAGCGGTAACAAGCCACGGCTTTGAGGTTTCCACGCATTACCCAGCCGCCTAACCATTATTAGTTAGGTACCCATTTGAAGCGCAGTGACTCAGGGACTCCTTAGGGACCTAGGAAAAAATCCTTGCCTTCGCATGGTCATGGATTCGAACTCGTGACCATCTGTACGCCAGTCCAGCGCGCTTGCCCCTCGACCACCATATTAGGCACTTCGATACTCGTTCGCGCATAGCTCTGCGCATGTCGTAAATTTACGGAAAAACTTTTTCGGAATATTTTGATTTGCTCTCCGGTGACCCCCGAAATACTCATTTTACGTCATTGTAATCGAAAAACAAATGAATTTTGTTATCGAGTACGTTAATTAATTGTCTTCAGGTGTCGCTTTCACTTTCCAAGCAAAGCGGTGTTCGCTGGATATTTTTCTGTGCTTCTTTCACTATCGGTAAGCTACTATTTTCTCAATTATGCTGTATTTAGTTACAAAAACTTACTCTGACTAATTCGCGCATATTTAACATATTAATTCTGTTATGAAAATCATTGATTTGATCACTGAAGCCTTCGCCGATAAGCTGTGTAGACCTTTCCAATTTTCACCGAAACATCGGCACCGTATAAAAACAAAATGGCCGATTTTTTTCGTGTTCACCGGCGGGATAGTATTATAAGAAAAACTACTAATAACAATAACTTAAGCATATTTGCAATCTTTGATCATCCGAAAATATACAATTAAAACAATGACATTTAAAATAAATTAATGTAGAAATTACTATAATACTTTAGATAAGTCAATAATGATATAAGATGAATGAAAATAAACCGATGAAATCAAAATGAATAAACACTGTTACTATAAATAGAAATAGTATTAATATTCCTCGTTTCCATTATTTTGTTTTTTAAAATCATAAATTGTTAACTAAATACATATTTATTATGTTATATATTAATGTATGACAACAGCCTTTACTAAAGACTATAGCAATAATAATTAATATCTACTACTACCACCAATATATATTTGAAAATCATAATAGAAAAATTGTTATGATAAACAATAATAATGTCATTAATTAAATAAAAATAAAATTTGTTACTTACCTCAACTTATTGTATTTAACTTATTTATCTTAAATTATATTGCAATGAACAATGTTAATGTTATCAATATAAAAATTATAATGGAAAAATATNTAGCCAAGGCTGGCTTTAGGCATAGGCAAACTAGGCAGCCGCCTTGGACCTCCGATTAGTCTCATCATTAGTGGGGGCCTCACAGAAGAATCTTTTCATATTTATTTTTCTATTACATTTAGGCTATTTAGGGCCACCGAATTCACTCTGCCTAGGACCTCCAATGCACTTAGGCCCGGGCCTGCTTCATTAATACATAATGAAATTATTCGTCCACAAATACCACAGATTATTCAACAGACTTTAGAGATAGCTGATGTGTACAAGGACTCAGACCATCCAGAGGAAGACAGTGAGGGTTGCTTAGATAGAGTAGACGCAAGAAGTCAGCACTGAAGGCCTATTTTTAAACGTTAGGTATGGCTAAATGTCAGAGTAAATTATGAATTAATTATTATTTTTTTATTTTCATTAGCTTTCCATCTTCTTTCTCATTTAAGATGTGAATCAATGCAAAGAATAAATAATAGTTAATTAATATTATGTTTTGTGTTTATATTGTAAAAATATGCCTTTATTTTTCATTGTAAAAATCTTTGATTTTTGTTTTTAAAAATTGTTAATAATTATTTTACTCTTTTTTTGGCAGGTTTTCTTTCAAGCTGCCATTGGAATGATTGATATAAGCATTATTATAATTATATTTGTTACGGTGATTCTTAAATTGTCTTTATAATAATTTTTTAAATATTTTTTTTTAAAGTATTTTTTGTACCCTTGTGGTATATAAAAATTTATAAAATAAAATGGTGTGCAGCTATCTGGAACCTTTGTTGCTAATTGTGTTGTATATTGCATTAAGAATGTTTCCTGAGAGTTTGGTGCAGTTATCTTTGCAAAAAAAAAAAGTTATGTGTCTCAGTGTGACAGAATGTGAAAATCCGGTCACAAGTTTTCAAAGATATAGGTTATATAAGGGCAAAAAAATTCATAACTCCACTTCTATAAAAGATAGAAAGACAATTCAAGTGGTTTTGAAAAGGTCTTGGCAAGCCCTTTAAAATGATATATAATTTGAGCCTATTGGACAACATTTAAATTTTCTGTCAAAGTACCTAACCATATATTATATATTTTAAAATCTAAATATACAAAAAATTAATGAAAAACAACAGTAACAGGGAAGGGGTGAGGGGAGGGCCCTCCCTCCCATCATTCATCATACATTCTCAAAATATAAAAATGCGCTTTTTTAAAATTTAAAGTCAAGTGCCATAGCAAACAAGATGGCCACTGGTAATGATGTCAATAAAGTACAAGTACATGTTTAAAATTGTTTACTGAAAAAGTTTTTTAAGTTTATCATAATGAATATGATAATCTGTCATGTCATATTCATTCAAAATAAAAATAAAAGGCCTACTTCATAAAATAACTGAATCATAACTGTCATTTTAATTTATTATTATTAATTATTGAATTTAAAAAACTAGAAATTAAGTTAAGTTCAGTAAGAAAGACGGCAACTGGCGTGCGGCGTAACTGTAACTGAAGTAACTGACGAAGTGAAAGTCGATTAACTTTAACTGATTCCGATGCTGCATGGCCTGATATATCAATTTAACAATTGCATTATTACCCAAACAACTTACTTAATTTTACTGCGATGGAGTCAATTTAGGTCATTTATTTAAGTACCATGTTACTGAAATTTAATAGCAAGGAATTTCATGGAGCACCAATGAAATGGTTTGATAATTTCTCTGTACCAAAGTGCAGTCCTAAATAAAAACGAAAGCAATTCTATAGACATTGCCAGATTTTTCTCCCTAACAGTTCTGTTGTGCATATTCAAAAGTGCAGACTTCAAGTCCGTCCACCGGACTGATAGACTTGGGCCTATCGATCCGTTGGACATATCACGTGACAACTGCGCTGGTTTACACGATGAAAGCGCGACAGTGCGTAATATTAATATGTTTAAAAGATACAGTCAAAGCTTTATTTAAATATAAATTTTATTTAAGTAGAATCAGCTCGATTGGAAAATTTTTTTTTATTTAAAGTTCAAAAGTTATTTCATTTTTAATTTAAAATAAAATATATACGAATATAGCTTAGGGGCCGTCCATAAATGACGTCACGCGATTTTGGCCGATTTTTTACCCCCTCCCCCTACGTCATGCGTCGTCACAAAATCGTCGACCCCCCCCCTCAAAAAGTACGTCACAAAACTTTGACCCCCCCACCTTTAAAGAAATATTTTCTATTTGAAAATAAGAATGTTTCAAATCACTTTTATGTCATTTAAGTATTTATTTATTGTAGGTATTATCGTAACATGAGTGAAGCTATGTAAAAGATATTAAATAAATTAAATAACTTGTAAGCCAGTGATTCAAACTTTTTCGTATCAGAGCATTCTTTTCCCGTTTTGACATGATTTTCTCTGTACTTATTTGATATCATAATGAGCCCCTACACAGCTTAAAGCTCTATAAGATTAAGTATGAATTCGGCTTGTTTTATATATTACGTTTTTTTTTAAAAAATGTTTTGTTGCCATGGCATAGCAAGACAGCTAACGAACAATGCATTGGTAATGTCAAAACCATTGATGTTATTAACCTTCGCGATTAAGCTCGCGAATGTGACTATTGATATTACAAGGATCATTGCATTGTTTATAGACCTAGAATATATAGATAAAAGACAATTCCTCAAATTGATTTACATCTTCTAAAGACAGTTCCCTGCTAAGTATATGCACATCAAAGGCATTTGATCTAAAATTATCACATTGATATCACATCTCATGTTTTCTAAAAATTATTAGGTATGCGCTGGAAGAGGAAAATGGCCCAGTCTGTATGAACCCCACATTTGTGCAGGAAAGTAGGGTGTCATCTTGTGCGTCGCAAAATACAGTAATTCTTGCAAGTTGAGGACTGAAATACTATGACATTATTAAAATATCCAACATTATCATAACTTTTAACTCCGCAGCTCACAAGTTTGTTTTTTTTTTCTTTTCAATTCTTTCTTCTTCAGGATTTCACGTACGTCACACAACAGTTGTAAACATAATGTCACCAATAAAATATCTCATTTGGGGTACAAAGGGAACTTTTGGGGGTAATGCTAAATCATTGTGGGCATAGAAAATTTGCTAGAATCCGATACTTTTGGGTTAACAGTATTGTTAATATAAACTTTTATATCCTATTGAACCGGTCCGTTTTTATCAAACCGTTTAACTAAAAAAAAAAAAAA
>MUZC01004726.1:43077-68770 GCA_002072015.1 Radix auricularia | reverse complement strand
AAAAAAAAAAACAGTTCGCAGACTCCGGCCGCGAGTGAAGCAAACGAAACTGAGGCTACATCACAAAAGCTTTGATGTCAACATCAAACGACGCAGGGTTACAATTTCGTATGTTCTGTTGTGGATTCTCAAACTTAAGAATTATAAAATTATAATTATATTTAATTTTCGTGTCTTGTTAACTTACGCCAACCGGCGTGGTGGCCTCTCGACCGGCACTTTGAGAAGCACTGAATTTAAAAAAAAAATCATTAAATAAATTTTAAGTGACCAAATATTTCAGTGGAAGTTTTATTTAAAGTTACCCTTTCGATGTGACGTCACATTTCTTCAACCCCCTCCCTCCCCCACGTCACAAAAGTGTGACCCTCTCCCATCTAGTTGAGTGACGTCATTTTTGGACGGCCCCTTAATGTGGTATAAGTACTAAACGATTTTGTTGTAAATTTCAATATAATCAATATACAGTATACATATTTACATGACGTATTAGTGCATTTAAAATTTCTTAATATTTATAAATTACTAAACTCATTTTTATTAAAGAACTCCGTCAATACAGAAGATAATTGCATCCTTAGCTTATCCGAGGATCATGTCTAGCCTTGTATTTTTAATAAAAATTTTATTAGAGATATTTTAAATGTTTAATAGATTTATCTGGCAACCCGAGCCCAGTGGATACCCGAATTCGAGACGGTCAGAACGGGAATTTTTATGTGTTTGCTCTTGCATAAGAAAATGAAAAATATTTTTTATTCCTATGTCTATCTGAGGGTTGTATTTATTTAGTTAACTCGACCTTAGTCGGTCCCACCAAGCCCGAGTGAGAGAGGTGGGTTCTGCAAAGGGTTAGCATTTATCATCCCTTCCCGTAAAAAAAAAAAGCCTTGCTACAAAAACACGAACAAATATAAAAATAGGAAACTTGGATCTTGGAATAAGTGTGTCTCTTAACATAGAACTAAAGAAGATGAGTGGCCAAATCCAACCCGCAACCATCCGGCAGACAAACATCCTCTCTACCAGCCTAGGAACATAGAACGTAAGGACCATTTTCGAAGCTGGAAAAACTGGCCAAGTTGCTGCCGAAATTCAAATGTACATGCTAGCCATATTAGGGATAAGTGACTGCCGTGGACTGGTTCAGGCCAGATAAAGCTCAGCACAGGAGAACTACTACTATACTCAGGCCATGGAGAAGAAAATGCAGCTCACAGCCAAGGACTACAACCAGGGGCGTCGTTAGGGGGGTGCGGTGGGGGCGGGCCGCCCCGGGTGACACTATCAGGGGGATGACACCAAAATGTAAAAATCTTTTTTCCCCGTTATTTGGCACTGGATAACTCAGAGGAGTTCTATAGGTTAAGCTGTAAGGGGGTGACACCATGAGCTACCGCCCCGGGTGGCATCAACTCTAGTGACGCCACTGACTACAACTCATGATTTCCAGAACTGCTCAGAACGCCCTTATATTGTGTGAAGCCCATGGCCCCCGGATAATCACCGCAAGATTTAAAACCAAAAAGCAAGATAACCCTTATTCAAAGAATAAACCATATCCAAAAAAAAAAAAAAATAAATAAATAAATAAAATAAATAAACATAAAATAAAAATTTGCAATTTCTGTAAGATTTCAACCATTTGCAAGTGTGTTCCATGCTGTCAACTGCCGGTGCTTGATCGAAAGTAATATTTTTTACAATTATTTTCTGACAGAATAAAATTGGAACAATATGTCGTACCAAATATCATTTGAAACTATGAAATTGAAGTTCTGAAGTTGTTTGCACAATGACTCTGCTCCATTTCGAGCTTTTTGGATCACTTCTTCGTACTACAACTTCGAAAAGTGTAACATAGATTTCGCCTGATTGGTATCGTACTGCCTTATACTTGCCGTATGACTGTTGCAACTTGTTTCATGAAGTTGTCTCACATAAGCGGAAAGGAAAGCCCAACAGTTTGTTTGTGCAGATAATTAAAGAGATAGATTTATTGAATAATTTAAAAAAAAAAAAATAAAAAAATAAAAAGGTCATTGCATCAGAGCAAGTTTTTTTTGACACATCACAGAGCACCAAGTTTTAATTAGTGACAGGTACTGGGGGTAACAAAAAAAATACCCTATGATGTAAGGGTGAAAGATAAGCTTGTACACATGACTTATGCCCCTTTATGTTCACACCGTTGTCACAGCCTTGACCGCGGATATCAGAAACGTCTAAGCCCAATTTTGTCAGTTCCAAAAGTAAGACACAAAGCAGGTGTTGTCCAATTTTTCTTTTACTTCTAGAAAACGTATGAAGAGCTCACGAATTGCTTCAGAATATCTACCTCCTGACTCCAGGGCTTACATCGCAAATTGTATGTGATATCTATTCTTGGTGACTTTAGTCCGGTGTGCTATCAAGTATTGCTTTAAAATAAATTAGTCCATTTTACTGTTCCTACAATATTTTTCCATACCTTTTTTCACATCAACGAAATGAGAACGAGCTAATTTTACATTTGCCTTTCCAAGCAATGATCAAGAATTTCATCAGTTTTTATGCTTAGTATATGTTCTTGCCAAACCGGATCAAATTTTGTTAGCAATTCATCGAGACTCCGAAAGTTTCCATTGTGTGCAATATGTAGTTTATCGACGGAACTACGAAAATCCATGATGTGCTCACTGCACGAGGATGGGTCAATGTCCATGAGGCGTTGAAATACAATGTGTTAACGAGCCTTTTCACTGTTTATTAGTTTTTGGCTTTGTTGGTAAATTGTGCATCACGAATGTTTTCACGAATCAATCCATTTCAACTTAGATGACATATGTAACTTTGATTTCTCATGATCAGACAGTCTCACGCAGGCATTTTCCAATCAGAAATCCCGTCGGATCCTAAAGCAGACAAATTATTGCCAACATATTTGCAACAGAAATAAAAGAAAATGTTCTTAACTGCTGATCTCATACGACATTTGCGGTTGAAAGCTTCTCTATTTTCCAAAATCGTTCGCATTAGGTTGTAGAAAAATTCCCTGTTTTTATATCTGCTGGAACATACTTTTGTTTATTTTTTTTATATCTAAAATATTTACTAAAACGCTATAACAGATAATTATATATTGTTTTTTAATTCGATTGTTATAAAAAAAAACTAGTGTTACGTTAAAGTAGTAATATTTTAGAAAATAAGTGAAATATGCATTGAAAAACTTCAGAGAGTTCGATATTCAGCTGCCAGATTAGATCTAGAGAAAAAAAGAGACCATTTTACTCCGCTACTTTACTCACTTCACTGGCTACTCACACAAGCCCGAATTGATTAGAAACTGGCCGTTCTGTGTTACAACTTCTTTTCTGACTCATGCCCTTCCTATCTTACTGAAGTCTGTCGGTCTACTCACCAAGTCGTCAGCTACGCTCTTCTGCAGATACACGCATTCTCTGTGTTCCTAAGACACGAACTAAAACATTTGGCGAAAGTCAGGAGCGGATCAAGATTGCACGGGGCCCACTGGCTACAATTCCGTCTGGGGCCGGGCCAGCCACCTTTGTTATACAATATAAGCTTGGGGCCCTTAAAACACTGGGGGCCCCTGGTTTTAGCCTCATCAACACCCCTCCCCCTTAATCCACTATAGGCGCAAGGTCATTCCTTTTTATGAAGCCAAACAATGGAATTCTCTACCATTACACTAAATTACACATCCGTAGTATTTCAACTGCTTCAAGATTGCACTTAAAACACTTCTTTTCAAAATTTATTTTCAAAATTAATGAAACAACATTTTTTTTTCATGATAAACGTAGCTGATGTATAACGTATTGTCATTTATGTATTTAAATTATGATATGAATTTTTATTTGTATGTGTGGCATCTGTCCGTCTACGAAAGACGATAGATTTACCTTTATTATTTGCAGCTCTTGGTGTGGCTGATGAGACCAATACCTGAGTGGCAGTATCTTTTGCATGTTACACACACGAATGTAGTGGGGCAGTGTTGCCTGTCCTTTCTCCTCGCTCCTTTTCCAACGACTTCTTCTTTAGTTTAATCCTCTGCTCTTAGTGATCCTTCTTTCACTATAGCCCGCCACATGGTCCTATCCTCAGCCAGGTTTCTCCAGTTTTGTATGCCAATATTAACTACTTTCATGTCTCTCCTGCATATGTCTGTGTATCTGAGACTTGGCCGACCAACCGACATTTTCCCTGTTGCCAGCTCGCTGTATAGCACATCTTTGGGTATGCGACCAGTTAACATTTCACTTGACGTGTCCAAGCCAGCTGAGGCGTCTTTGGTTTAGTATGGGTGGAATGCTGCTCATGCTTGCTTGAGCCAGGACCTCTGTGTCGTGGACTTTCTCTTGCCATTTGATGTCAAGAACGAGGCGCAGGCATCTGAGGTGGAAGCTATTGCGCATTCTTTCATGCCTGGTATAAGGGGTCCATGACGCGCATCCATAGAGGAGCCTGCTCAGTATGCAGGCCTGGTATAACTGCAGCTTAGTCCTTGCTGTCTGTATGTCTATCTGAGGGTTGTATTAAGTTATCTTTGTGTTGTATTTCTCAATTAGAATTAATTGCCTTATGTATAATTACTAATTTACTCTTGGTTCCTCTATCCTCTAGTGTCTCAAGGTTTAATGATTTAACCAATGGTGTTACTCTTGTCAGTTTTGAATATTCTCCAGTAATGAATCTGGCAGCTCTTTTTTGGATTTGATCTAACTTATCAATATTTTATTTGGTGGATGGGTCCCATGCAGAAGATGCATATTCTAGTATAGGTCTCACCAGGGTGAGGTAGCATTTTAGTTTTATATCTTTGTTATATTTGTAAAAGTTTCTTTTTATAAAGCCAAAGGTTTTGTTTAATTTTTTAATATTATTTTTGAAGGCATACTGGAGTAAGATGGAAAAGAATATTGCAAACAGAGTAGGTGCCAACACGCAGCCTTGCTTTACTCTACTAATGTGGCACCGTTATAACACACTGTGCCCTGCATGTTGTCGTGGAATTGCTTGATAATGTTAAGCAGATGTGTAAGACAGCTTATTTTTTACTAATATCTGGAAAAGGCCGATTCTGCTGACAAGATCGAAAGCTTTTAGTATTTTTTATTTATTAATTAATATATGTGTTTTTATCTCCATGTAAAGCGCTGTAAGCCCGGCTCCTTGCTAGGATAAGGCTATACTATATACTATATAAATTTATTTAATTATTATTATTAGTCAGAGAGCGGGGAAAATGCCTTTATAAAATTTAGTAATCGGAGCGTTTTCTTTAATTGAAAGTTATTTTAATATGTAATTTATTTTTCAAGACATGATAATTTTCTAAAAAATTTAAGCGGCATCAAATATAAATTTTTTATTTTATTTTAATTTT
The DNA here is from genome assembly GCA_002072015.1 of Radix auricularia. Classification (NCBI taxonomy): domain Eukaryota; kingdom Metazoa; phylum Mollusca; class Gastropoda; family Lymnaeidae; genus Radix; species Radix auricularia. The sequence goes on along the minus strand of MUZC01004726.1, from coordinate 63,375 downwards.
TTTTATTTATAAACAAGTCTTTTTACGGCTAATTATCGTTGTACGGATCCAAGATGGCGGCCGGAAAGTTCGTCGCGTCCAGGACTGAACGGTTCTTTTTACGGCAGTTGACAAATTGCTACGCATATTGTATACTGTATACTGAATATCTAAATATTTTGGTTGCATCCTTTTTAAGTTAGAATTTTATATTTATTAAATATTAAAAATTGTGAAATTTTAATTTTTTAGCGGCTCAATTATAAAAAAATAATTATTACATAATATAAGTATAAGAATGTGACTTCGAACACTCTGTTAAAATGTATGTAATAGTAGATCAAATATAAAAATCTAATTACTAAAAATGTATTAAGTAAGCTAATCTTCCATATGCAAGAACAAACTTAGTAATGGCAATGGTTTCATAGCGAACAAACTAACTAACACTACTTATACTTATAATTAAATTATAACGACTTATAATTAATATATTTGTTTAAATTTTATAAATTATTATAAATAATAATATATAATTAAAAATTAAATTAAATTATTTTGATCCCGTCAGTCGTCAGCTCAAGGCTCAGCACAGTCACGAGGCATGCATTTTATTAATTTTACTGTGAAGTGAAGCAGTGAAGTTTACAGTACACTATAATTTATACACTTTCACTTAGCATGACTTCTTGCTCAGTTTTACTTAAATGAAATGAGAACTGCAAAGGTGCAAGTATTTAGTTAATAATTTAATAATTTCCATATTACTAATTATGAAGGAACAGATTCAGATATAAATTTTAATATCATTAGCATTGTGTATGCCCAATTAATTTTGTCATTAGCCTACTTAGAAATTACTGCCACTGTTACTATTATTATGTTTATATTTTGCTCATTAGTGTCATTAGTGTAGGCTAGGCACATTTTGAATAGTGATTTATTAGAACTAGAACTATAAAGGATAACCAGGATAATAAGGTAATAACCAATAAATAATTAATATTAATAGCCTTGACTTTTGACAAATTAAAAAACTCTTATTATTACTATTATTTTAAGACTTAAGTCTTAAGATTATTACTATTACAATCAATATTGCTCTATAAGACTATGACTATGAGTATGACAGAGGTGGTGAACCTTTGTGGGACAGAGTGCCCAAAATTCAAACCAAAACCAACTTATTTAAAGCAAATAAATCACTCCAATAAATCCTAAAATGTAAGTTTAACTTAGCTGGTTTGATTAAGAAAGTAATATATTAATCGTGTGCCAGTGGATGAGGCTCTGTATGCAGACTGTGGCTCTCGCAACATAGATATTACCTAGAATAGATATTAGATATATAATTTTTAGTCAATAAGACTTAATGAAATATGATTTTTGTAAATTTAAATTTATGAAAATTTAACTTAATAAGTTTAATAACTTTCTTAATTATTGTACTGCACAAATCAGTAATTAATAAATTAAATGTGCACTCGACAACATTTTGAATATTTGGGCAATTCATTATTTTTCACCCTAACTTTAAATTTTAGGATGGAATTAGACCATACTGAAAATGTTCTTCACATTCACATAGTAAACAAATGAACGGCTTAATTTTTTGTTGACCACTTTGTCAATAGCTGTCAGTCTTTGATATTAGGCAATGAATTACATCTAGTCAGCTTTCTATACTTACATTGTTCAATATCTAAATGATTTGTTTATTTGTACACACAAATATTCATTGGTAGACGTTTATAAATAAATTAGGCTATTTTCATGTATTATTAAAATTATTTGCTCATTATAAATATTAATCATGACACTTGAGTTCATATATGTCTTAAGTATGATTTTTAATTATGAAATTTATAGGAAAAGAAAATTTTTAAATAACTTCAAAAAATTCAACTTTTAACTAAGTTTGGTTTTAAACTTTACCGTGCAGATATTAACCAACAGTTGTATCATCGGGTAATTTAATTATTGGAAAAGTGTTTCTTTCACATGTGATTATTTTCAAACAGGATTTAGGATTTTTTTCATAAAAAGTAAGCTTAGACTTAGATCTTCAAAAAGTTGAAACTATGTATCATAAAAATATTAATCTCTTAAAATAATTGTAAAAAAAGTTTGCTGTTAAAAAAAAATCCTTTACAGAATGCCAGCTGACCCTCTAAGTACCCCCTCTGGGGCTCCCAAAATACCTGCACTGACAAGTGTTTCTAGCTTGTTTACATGGCTTGGGTAAGAAACAAATAATCACTTTAAATATTTAATGCTGATGTTTTTACTTTGTTGAAATCTTGTGTTATTATCTATACTTGAAATTTGAAATGAGCCCTTTCAATGTAGCACCTTTTCTGCAATAAATAGAGTTTTTTCTCCTACAAAAAATATTCACATATTAATGACCCACTAACAGTAGCAATAAATACTAATTACCTACAATTCTGATAATATTATATTTCTCTTGCCTCGACAGGACAAAAGGTGATTATGAAAGTATAGAGAGAAAGAATCTCGAACTGAAAGGTTGGCGACGAAATTTTAGCACCTGTACAAAGGAAGGACGCTTAAATGTAATCGCTTTCTAAAATATATATTCTTTTGAATACTGGTCTCTATATTTTTAGAAATATATTCTTCCAAACCAAATTAAGTGCTATAATATTGATGCAACAACTAAAAAAATTTGATTATTTAATATGATTCTTGTTTAATGATAGTTTTAAATTAAAAGGATTGAGAGGAAATATATATCTTTTAGAAATATTAGTATAAAATGCCTTTTAAAAACTACATTAGTGAGTTTGTTTAATTTAGCTTTATTCAAATTGAAAAAAAGAATGAGTGAAGAAAGCACAAATACAAGACTATAACTAAACAGATAGAACACAATAGTCTTCTGTATAGAAGGAGTGTCTGTAACAGATAAGATAAGATAAGGCAACTATGAAGGCAAGATAAAAGTTTTAACAAAAAAAACAACTGAAGTATTCCATTGAGTTGCTTGGTGTCTCCTATTAGATAATATAACAATTTTTTAAAGAATTTTAACGCTTATTCAGAGCTTAGAAGTAGAAGTGATAATGACAAATTTTACATTGAAATAGAAACATTAGAACATCATCTCTAGTCACTACTGTAATTTTATCAGACATTATTATGCATCTTATTCTAATGAGTCTCACCCACATTTTGTTCACTAATTCTAATGAGTATTTGGTAAACAAAAAAAAAAAATTAAAAATAAAAACAAAACTGGACAAAAAAGGCATTTATCCAATTATAAACTATTAAAAAAATTTTTGGCACTTGAGCTCATGCTTAAACTTTTCTTTCTTGCAGTATGTAATTGTGACTTATTTGGCATCTGGACTTCTGGGAATTTTTCTCTGGCAACATTTCAAGCAAGCAAGACTAGAGAAGAAAGCTAAAGATGCAGAATAATCCCAGTATTATTGTGGAGTTTTGTTTCATTCACCTGAATGATTAGTTTCATGTAGATTATGTAAAATAAAAATTGGGACTTGCCAGAAAATCTAAGAATTTTACTCAATTATCTCATGTTCTCCCTTTAGAAAAACTGAATTGTTATTTTTCTATCTAAATAAAATTTAAAAAAAATTATCATACATATTTTAAGCATTAATCATTAAATAAATCTTTAACAAAGCTCTCTTCTTTGGGTAATGATATTTTAGTATTTAAAACATTTTTAATGAATAACAAAAGTTCATGATTTTGGCCAATGGATTCGTGTTTTAACTTTTAAAAAATCTTCTTCAAGATTGTTTTTGTTTTGTTTTTTTGGGACCTCAGTATGGAAGAAAACATATTCAACTAGCAAATTATGATAACCATGCACTTTTCACGTGAATATATCTTATTAAATAATTGTAAGTCATATTTATTCAAGTTGCTTTTTTAATCACTTTTTTTATATTCATTTAGATATTAGATGTTATCCCATTTATCCTAAATATGGAAAAATTGGAATGAAACATGTAAATAAACTATCCTAGAATTTATTGTTGAAATTTTGTTGTTGAATATTTATCTGACCTTAACTTTAATTAATTGGGATGAATGATGAAGGCCTTTTTTCCCCTTTCCAGTCTATTACTATTAAATGCTTTTTGTTTGTGTTTAGTCTGAGGTTGTTTTTTTTTTTTTTGCAATAAACATAAAACTTACATTATTTTAACCAATTTCACCATTCTAGTGCTTGTTGATTTCTTCAAGTTTTCATAATTCTCTTTAAAGAATTAAGGATTAGTAGAGTTTCAATAACTTAAACCAGAGCACATTATAGTAATTTATAGTATGGTTTTTATCTCTCAGAGAGCTGTAGGAATTGCTAAACTTTTGTTTAAAAAATTATTTTAAACAAAGAAACTGATCAGTAAGTCAAAGGGAAAAAAAATAGTTAATGATGTAAAGTCTCTTAACTTACATACCAACCATATAATTTTCTCAAAGAAACTATTGAAACAAAAGTCATGTGAAATTTTTTTTTTCCGAAGGAACCTTAGTACCAGTCTTTAGTCTTTCAGTTCATCACAGAACATTGATATGTTTTAAGATGTTAGTAATAAATTGATGTACCGGTAAGAGAAATATTTTTACCTCAGATGATATGGATAGCTCTTCCATATATATCTATTTTGTTGGGATACCTAAGCAATGCACAGCAGAAAGCTCTTACATATATATTTATATGGCTAGCTAACGACATAATGCTTGAAGAAGTTCTGTACAAATTACCATAATTTTTGACTTAGTAACTGGTATAAGGGCGGCTGGATAGTGAAGTCAGTTGTGTGCTCACCTCATAAGCTGACTGGCGTGGGATCTAGCCCAAGTCAAAGCCACAATAAAAATTTTGATAAATGACTATTGCTAAACAAAAAGTCCTCTGCTGATCAGGAGAGGAAATGGGCTCCGCCAGATCTACCAAGCCCCGAGAAAGCTCTGATGAAAATATTAGAACCCCATATAACCACGAGGTTATAGGACAAAAAAAAAATGGTGAAAGAATATTAGTATAAGTAAGAGAAATTAAGTATTTTAAACTAGCTTTATAGACATAATGATAACATGAGTAAAATAAATCAATAATAAAAAATAAGTTAATTTTTTCTAGTTAATTCAAGGAATAAAAGTACCCCAAAATTATTAAATGCTAAAAATTGAGATGCACGAGTCGAGATCCAGGTGATTCATTGATCTTTTTTTTTATTCGTTATATCTTTGTATTAGATCAATTATAATACACATTTTCAGCTCAATTGTACATCAGGAAATTAACACAGTTGCGTAAATCATTAAACGTTGAAACACTAGGGGATAGGGGCTCCATAAATGATGCCACTTTGCGCCTGGAATTCGAGCGTGGAATGACTTGTATGATCAAACCATGCACATAGTATCAAAATTTTAAACATTCGCGTAAGACTCAACAATCTTTTCATATAGTTAAATCATTAAACCTTGAAACACTAGAAGATAGAAGAACTAAGAGTAAATTAGTAATTATACATAAGGCAATTAATTCTAATTTAGAAATACAACACAAAGATAACCTAATACAATCCTCAAATAGACATAAAGTTAAAAACACCTTTCTTATTCCATATGCAAGAACAAACACATACAAGTTTTCTTTCTTTCCGTACGGTATTCGGGCGTGGAATGGGTTGCCTGAGGAAACCAGGAAAGCCACCACTTTATCATCATTTAAAACTCTAGTAAGAATACAGGACTAAACACAAACCTTAGAAATACGTAGGACGCAATAATCTTCTGTACAGAAGGAGCGTCTGTAACATATAAGATAAGATATAGAAGAGGTGTCTGTAATAGACACAATAATTTTTTTGAAGCATAGATGCTAAATTCAACACACAGTGGTCACTGCATGGTTACTAGCCACTGGCTACCTGCTAGCTTCTTTGTTTTCAAAGTGGATCATTGACCAAGTTTCAAGCCAAATTATTTACTAAACTGAGGGGCAACATTTTAATACAAACTTTGCTTTAAGTACTCAAAATCATAGAAATAAATGCGCATTTCAAGAGGTTTTATACAAGGAGAAAGAAAACTTTCACACTATTTTGCGCCGCATTAGAACAAGCCGTTGCCCAAACAACATACCCGCAGTGTTAGTTGACTCATATGGCTGCTCCGTGGTGTGTCTAGATTAGTCTGGAGTAAATCTACATCATAAACTCTTGTAATATGAACTAATCAACTAAGTTGACCCCTGAATTAGCATCTGATGACAAAGTTTGTAAGTTGACATGATAACTACTAAATATATATTTTTTCTCTATAGACCCCCTTTTGTAGTATTTATATTTAGTATTTTGAGTGTTGGATTGTATGAATTGTATGTTACTTGATACTTGTAATTTGCTTTTTAAAACTTATATCAAGCGAAATCATTTCCCAAGAGCTATAACTTAAGATTCAATCCATTTACACATTACGGGTCTTTTCATAAAGGAAAGGTGCAGTATTTTATGTATTTTGCCTTTAAGCTTATGAGTTACTTTCTATATGTTTATTTTACACATTTAATATGTAGCATGTATAATTTATAGCACTAAGCTTTAGTAGGCTTCTATGCTAATAAAAACGGAGTTTAATAATATAAAAAGATATTCGTTTGAACTTTCAAAATAAGGCATGGACAACTAGAGGTAGAAACAATATACGATAATGTGAAGCAGTGAGATTCGGGTCAAATGGATTTATGTCTATGATTTTGATGTCGTGATTCTACAGTCTAGCGATTCTCGTGGGTCAATTGCAGTCTATTAGTTAATTGCTAATAATGCTAATCGTAATAATTCAATAGTGATAATTAAATCTTTCTCCATTTATAAATAAATATTAAGGAGGGGCATTTCAGCATTAAAGGTGTTTAGGAGCGCAAGAAGCATCTTGTTGCCGCCTTTCACGCACACAAAAGAAACAAAACACGCTTACACACACACTAAGCTTAAAACACAAATACGCCCCCTACACACGGACACAGATGCAATTATTGCAGTAGGTCGAAAATCCAACAGTTAATTTAAGAGTTAATTGAAGAGTTATTTGTCCTTCCGGTATCTCAGGCCAATAAGTTTTTTTTTTTTTTTAAATAAGGAGCTGCTCGTTCCTGTCAAGAACAGATAGTGACAGGAAACAAGATTTCTAAGGGATCACTTAAGACGACAACGATTGTCGCATTTTTGCCCATTGCGTCCTGTTTCCCTAAATCCAGTCACCGATACCCCAAATGAGCAGCCCTGCCAAGTATCATCTTCAATCATGTATTGGCAAACCCTCAAAATCCCCAGTGATTGGAGTATCGATCGTGGGTGGGCCTTTAAGAAATATAAGAAGTAACACAAGAAGAACTGCCTTCCCATTCCACTGATCAAAAAAAAAAAAAAAAAAAAAAAAAAAAAATAAAAAAAAAAAAATACTGCGAAATCTGATCATTTCTAAAAGTTTATTAGCTACCAGATTTGAGTTTTTTTATTTTCAACCTTTTAATTGAAGCAGAAATAATGTCTACATAAAGAAACGTTAATGAAAATTGGCAATATTTTCTCCCCAGAAATCTGCAGTGAATCTTTGCTGCATTTGATACTGTCGTCATGGCTAGAAAACTCTTCTATGTGGCCATCTTACTGGCAATCCTATCCCAAGGTATAACCACTTAGGGTGGAGTTCTGGAGTTCTTATTGAATCAATTGGAAATTTACACATAGTTTTCTCTTTTACTAACGACCTTCGTGATTAATATATACATATTTAGTTTAAAAATTATTTTTTTATAATTGTATTATTAAAACAGATTTTATAAATTATTTTTAATTATAGCCTAATTTTGATTTAAGTTATAGAAAGCAACGGATTAACGTTAATACGTGCGCGCGTTAAGTTATTTTATATAGACAATTTTAAATGTGAATAATACGCACCAAGAGCCATGGATTAAAAAAAAAATTACACTAATGACATCAAAATTTAAAATTCTTTCAGTATTTTGGGTAACAATGTAGTTTTAGTCTATCACTTTTGACACATAGACCGAAACTACCACTCACCCTTTCTGAACCATTCTTACATTTTCTCTTTGTCCCTCAGGTCTTGCGTCACAAACACAAACCAACACCACGGATTGCAATGCCGAGTCTTGTATCTTCCCGGAAAGAGACAGTTCCCAATTTTGCTCGTATGTACACAATCATAAATCATATACAATCATACGTCGTACACAAATCATACGTCATAAAAAAAAATCGCGGGCCTCTTTTTCTGTAACATCGCGTGGTAGAATGGATGATTCTAATGGTGTAAAAAAATGCCCCTTTTTGTTGGTTCTGCTGTACGTCAATCATCTGATATCTCCACCACCAGGACATAGCTGGGGCCTCGACAAGCAGCGCTGGCCATGAAGTGAAAGCGCACAACAATAGAGCCGCTCATGTAATGGACAATGATTGACTGAAACAAGCCCCCAACGAGATCAGCTGGAACAATGGAATCATTTGTGTCTATTTTCTCCTCTTTTCTAACCTTCAGTTACTGATTTCAGCAATGAGCAGTTCTAGAAATTATCATTGACACAGATGTTTTGGCAAAACCTGAACATTAATTCAGCGCCATCTTTACACCATTTTGGGCCCCCGGGTAAAGAAATAGTGTTGGGTCCCGTGCACAGAAAGAGTGCGCCACCCCTCCGCAGGAATAAAAAATAAATACACATAATATATATATATAAATAAATTCCAATGGGGCCCATATGCTCGTGGGCCCCCGGGCAAAAGCCCAACGGGCCTATGCGTTAAGACGGCCCTGGATTAATTGGAGACATAAAGATCAAAATTATTGATCACGGGCCCTTATGTTATTACGTAAACGGAAAAAGATCTTGAAGTTTTTTAAAACGATTTCTTGTGCAAATAAATATCTCTAATTATCTTGTACGTTTGTTATACAAGTTTTATCTCTGTCTAGAGAATCGTTGACCTTCCTGGACTGTGTCAAGGACAACGTTGTGGACAACAGGGAGTGCTTACCCATTCAGCGTGCGGCCGGCGAGTCTGTGATTTTCCTCGGGAAGTACACCATGCTGCTAAACGATTGCAAAGGTGGGTTGAGTCTTGTTAGTTGACTTATCAGGCGGGGGTCATTTTGGCTGCTCAAATGGGAAGTCAGTTTGGGCTACTCAAGTGGAACAGTAAGCGTGGTCACCGTGGGTTTCTTTGGGCTGCTCAAGTGGGACCGTCAGTTACGTCACTGGAGGTGTTCTTAGGGCCACTCAAAGTTGGACGGTAAGTTTGTTCGGCGTGGGGTTCTTTGGGCTACTCAAGTGGGAGGGTTAGTTTTTTGGTCACTCGGGGAGGGGGATGGGTTTACTTCAGTAATGTTCTACGACACTCACCCTAGTGGTCAGCTAATTTAATTTCCATATGATTTATTAAATAAAATCCAAAATACGCAAACAAATTGTTCAATGAAAACAATAAATTAAAGTTTTATTATTTAACTAATACGATGTCATCACCTGGTCATTGTCCAGGCTCATGGATCGGGACATGGTAAGGGAGATCACCAGTTTCGGTCTCTTCGTGGTACAGAATTTCTTTTGTTAGCTGTAGATCGAAGTTAAAATTTTAATCAATTGGAAGAGATGGTACAAAATGCTATCAAACAAAGCAAAGGGAAAATAATCACATTAAATGACCTAATTTTTTTTTTATAAAATGAAGACTTTATAATCTTTGTCTATATATAACACATCATAGTATTCAGAGTTGTGCTTCTTTATTCTGCCAATAAATATTTTAACACCCTCTGAACTCCACTGTGGCTGGTTAACATAAAGTCTATGCGATCATACAATTATTAAGAAATGGACATAATCACGTACATACATCCTCTTCCAACAGATGTCCCCGGCACCTACTGTGACCTGAAGAAATGCCCCACGCCCATGGATCAGGGTGATGACGTCTGCCTGTAAGTTCCTGTAACTGATACAAAGAAGACGTTGTTAGTTGAACATTCGATCATGTTTGAGAAATCACACTGAGAGAACAGTTTAGGAAAAAGGTCCCAGCCTCGCCTTTAATAGTTGGTTGGCGTGTTGTCACTGTACATGCCACAACTCTTTGTCACGGATTTCACTGACTCAATAGTCAAAGTCAAAGAAAAAAATGTATACGGGAAAATCTCTCTAGCAAGCATTAAAAGCTTATATTTATAAAAGTAGGGGAAGAGATTTCATTGTTATTGGATAGTAAAAACCAATAACAATTTCTAAACGAGGCACCAACTTACCCATGACGCGTACCCTATAGCACATTTTAAAATAAAGAACACATACGAAGACAAATTGAGTGGAAGGAGCATCTGTTTCTATTGTTTCCGATTCCATTTGTTTGTTTGTTGTAATGGTTTGACAGAGGAACACAATATTGACATTCATTCTAATGAAGAAATTCAAGATTAGATATAAGCCATCGATAATATTCTTTTGTAAAGAACGAGCGTCCGTAATTTTAAAAATACTACACGTAAAAAGGGATTGGATGAATATAGAAAACGGGGGAACTGAGAAAATCACCTTATTGTGTCCTGTTATAAGTTTAACGTTTCCATCAAACGCAAGAAAGATAAAGATCAGAGTATCAATCAAACGGAACCCTGCTCTGTTCAATATTTTAACAAGCACCCAATCAGATTAATGTGTCGCCTTCTGCCACCATGCTCAGACTCAGACCTACAACTAATTGTGGCTTTTCTCTACCTCGCCCATCCGTCTTAGTCTGGAACGTTATGTTAGCCTTCCGCGTCTAGAGTTCTGTATAGAGACTATATTGGTTGCCATAGAGGCGGCCATTCTCTCTCGGTGTCCTGACTATAGACAATCTTTGTTGTGCAACTGGCTACCATTTGGTCCAGGTGACCTGCCCCTAGACTATTTTCGTTGCCCTAAACGTGGCCATTTTTTAGGTGACTTGCCCGTAGACTATCTTTGTGGCCCTACAGACGACCACACTCTCTATGTGATGAGTCAATCACATAGAGTGCCTTTTTTTAATCATAGAGGATATACATTGGAAAGTTAAACTGTATACCAATAACATTGGCCTATTTCATGCTAACGACTCTAAAAACAGTAATATCACGCAATGCAATGCGACATTTTCCAGTCTGAGGAAAGATAACCCACATTAATCACTTGTTACCACCCATGGTTCCAGGAAAGTCCGTGCTTACCAGAAGTGTTTGGTGGACGAGATTATCGAAAACAACCAATGCGCTCTATTTGAGAAAGGTGCGGCCGTGGCCAAGCTTGTCATGACGGCCTTGAACTTCACAAACTGTGACGAAGGTGAAGGACAATCTTGGGTAGAAGACAACAAGAATGTGATTATTTTTCTATATGCATTCTTAGAAATTATTATTATTTTTTAATTTTATTATGGCATTTTATTGTTGCGCTTTTTTTTTTATTATTAAATAGTATATTTTGTGTAGTTTCATATTAAATAATAAATTAGCTATTTTACAATACATTTCTTTTTAAATATAAGTACATTGTAATTAAATTTTTAGAAAAAAACAAACAAACCTATGCATGTGTTTCAGCATGATAATGATATTGCTGAAAAATGATTGACATTTTTAAAGTTGTTTTGCATTTTTATACCTTCTAGCTCTCTCTCTCTCTCTCTCCCTCTCTCTCCCTCTCTCTCTTTGCGTATAACGCAGCCGATTCGATCTCAAAGACCATTTACAATAATATAACGCAGACATTATCCATTTCAGCAGCTTCCCCAGGCGCCAATCGTCCTGCTGAACCTAGTCCACAATGACACAGGCACAAACCACGAGCTCAGGACAGAGGAGAAGTTCAAGCACTTCGGGGCTGAGTTGTGTGACAAGCAGCTCGTCAACGACCAGGAGCCGAAACCGTTTGGGCCAGAGAGAGAGGAAGATGTCAAGGTGAAGCCACGACCTGAAGGCGTGGAGCAAGACGCCGAGAGCGATGATGCGGAACAAGACGACGAGAGAGATGAGATGGAGCAAGATGAAGGCTTTGAAGAGGAGCTAGATGAGAGTGTTGAATTAGAGGAAGACGAGAGCGTTGTAGTAGAGGAAGACGATAGCGTTGTAGTAGAGGAAGACGATAGCGTTGTAGTAGAGGAAGATGAAATCATGGAAGAGGAGCTGGCCGAGAGCACTGAGATGAAACAAGATGAGAACGTCAAGGCGAAACAAGGCGGCATCGTTGTGGACGAACAACCTTGGAGCGTTGAAATGGAGCAAAGTGAGACCCTTAGTGAATCAGGCGATGTGAACCAAGATTGCGATGAGAATGTACCAGGAGACGTCGAGCATTTCAAAGCAGATTCAGATAGTCGCGAAAAATCGGATAAGAGTGTTAAAGCCAAGCAAGGTGTTAAGCAGTATAAACCAGTTTCCTATATCACTGGTGAATCCATGGAAGAAGAAATCAAGCGTTTTAAATCATGTTCTTTTAGCAATGGGGGAAACACACAAGAAAAAACCAAGCCGCTCCAGGAAGGTACAGATGGAGATGTTGACATCAGGCAAGAAGGTCTCAAACAGCTAAATTCAGATTCCAACAGGGCTGACGAATCATCACGAGAAGACAGCGAGCAGTTGCGTCAAGACTCATTGACCGAGGATGAAGCTACAAGGGCAGATACCCAACATATAGCACGGGAATTTAACACAATGAGCATAATATCCATCCAGACTGAATCCGATAAAACATGCGCCGCTGAGTCCGATCCAATCCCCCCACCGTCTCACAAGACACACCTACTAGGATAGCGTTGAGCAGGCCTCACACGTTTGGATTAGTGGCACGTGATGGAAGACCCAAAAAAGTAGGTACCGTGTCTAAGACGGCGTAGCTCTTCGTGCTTCAGAATTACTCCACTCTTCACAATTAGAAACAGAACGCTGCTCATTAGTAAACACAATCATGAATGACTGGAAGAAAGACAACTTTGGCAATCGGGAGACACAACCTTTGAAATAAAAACAGTCAAACAGTTAATAAAATTGCAATGAAAAAAGCAAAAAGAACATAGCCACTAAATACTAGCCTGTCTTGTAAAAAAAAAAAAAAAAAGAAAGAAATTTCTAATTTATTAAAAACTAATTTGTAATCAACTCTATAATTGATTCTGGAACAGATTTCATAGTATTTTCCTGACATTAACTTTTAGCTTATGCAACCGCGCAATCCATACCAAATTGATTAACCGCTATTATAATTTAAAGTAAGAGTATCAAATGGTCACGGCCTGAAATCCTAGACTTCAACTATTTTAGTAACGCCGGGTTTTATCATCTAAGACAACAACAATAGCAACAGCTGATAATAATTGTTATATTCGTTTTCTAAATTAAATTAACTGCTCCATATTAAGTACGAATATTTGCCAAAGTGCACCTGAATAATTCTGATAATGTAAATCCTGACGGAACAACAAATTAAATTTGGGCACATGAAATCAGTTCTGTTCAATGATATCTGTTGCGATTGATTGTTGATAATTATTTTAAAAATTGTTTCGTTTATTCCTTATCCTTCTATGTAGATTATTTTTAAGTCTCTTGTTTGTTTGTTGATATTTTACTACTTGATATAGACTACCTTAAAATGAAAAAAAAACTTTATAGTTTTAGTAGCAGAAATTTAAAGAAAAACAAAGTTAAACATAAGTCTTACGTAGGCTATATAAAGAGCCATCACTGGCATCAAATTAAGTGAAGTATTAAGAGTTGGTATCAACCAACCATCACCCCTACCCATGCTTATGCATTGTAGGAGGTGAGAAACATCAAGATATAAGAAGCATTTGCAAAAAAGCACCCTTTTTACGGGGGGGGGGGGGGTAAAAATTGATGTTGGGGATGGAGGATGGAGAGGGCAGAAGCACGTGTATCCCACCTCCACCACCGTACCCACAAACCTCTTTTGTTCTTAAAAGTGAGCTTGCATGCACAATTTTGTAAATATAAATATAAAATTTACTTGCTAATGCCAAGCCAAACGTTCCTACCAACTGATTGAATTAAAAATGTTCAATTTTTACCAAATGTTTTTTTTGTTGAGAAAAGAGGAACAAGAAAAAGATTATAAACAAAACATAAAATATAAAATTAATAAAAACAATTTGTATCAATTTAATCAATGCTCTAATTTATTTCAAAACGTGTCCACAAGTGTTAAGAATCAAGAATTAAAAAAAAATATAACAAGGAAAACAAAGAAAAAGACCAATGGCAATTGTTTTTTTCAATAAACATAAAAGTAAAAGGGACCCGTTTCCGTTGCTTACTTATGGGTGCCCCGAGTCCATCCTGCTGTAATGGCAAAAAGGACCCATAATGATCAGAATATTGATCAAGGGCCCTAAATAAATAGAAAAAGATACTTTGGAAAATAACACAAGTAAATAATCTTTTTTTTTGTTTTGTTAATGAATTAAATTTAATTTTACTATTACTATTACCTCCCCTTCCTTCATGTCACTTTTAATGCAAAAGATTTACACAGAACTAATGCTAGTAATAATTAAGAAGACAAAAGACACACAACATTGTGTGTGAATAATTCATTAAAGTTAAAGGAAAGGCTTCGGCTATAATGATTTCAACTGTTTAACTAAATGCTATAACTAACACGATACACACACTAAAATATTGACCTAATTATCAATTTAAAAAAAAATTAAATATTAACCTAATGAGCACATACATGTGTATAACTTCCGAAAGAAATCTAACGTATGAAACGTTCCACTACAATTTGCTGCCTCGTCATAATCTTAGAATCATTCATCAAAAGCTTCTCTTTAAAAAAAATATTATAATAATAATATCACAACTTAACAAGTGCGTTACACTTGCTTGGAGCAAGACTATCTGCGCATGGCCGAAAAAACAACACATAAATAAGACAAACATTTAAAAATTAAAAATACAAACTTTGAAGGTTCATTTAATTAGTTATTTTAATCTAAATTTTACAGTCATCTGTTCTGATGCACAAATTATATAATTACATGGTTAAGGATTTCTGGCACCCCTACGGGTAGATGATGCTCGTTAAAACCTTGGCTGGTAGTTCATCTAGGAGAAGGAAACTCCGAATACAAATCCTCCGCTGCCTTGCGGCTATACCTGCCTTGCGGGAAAGGCTAAGGGAGTAAACCCTGAAAGAAAATCAGGAATTGGAGCACCTACAGGCGGTCTATACATAAGACTTATGTACATACCGGCAGCTCCTGCGACGCCAATGGCAGCCAAGCTGCATCGACGCAAGTCGTTCCCTTGGTTACACCATTGACGTGGAGAGGGGGGATATGCTGTATGGGCAGCAGCTAATTCTCCATAATACCCGCCCAGGCTTGCATCACCTCTGGAGAGGACACTCCAGCGTCGCCGCAAGGTGTCGACAAAACACGGGAAGCAGCAGTTACCGGTTATAAGCCAAAGCTCAATTGACGTAGAGCTAGGCGCCAGGGGCTGCTTCCGACGGTGGGAGAGACTACCAATGTCTCACTGGACAGCTACCGCCCGCCTCAAACTGGGCAGCCCCCAGTCAAATAGGTGCTATCCCGTCATGGCCTGCCTTCTCCACTGGGTGCGTGGAGATTAGAGTACCACTCAACAAGTGGGCCACTAAGCCCTGCACCAAGAAATACAAAAAAGAAAAAGAAGACCCCAGCTCTTCGAATCGCTAGCTGGAACGTGAGGACTATGTGTCCCGGCATCACTGATGATCTGCAGTCCATAAACGACACACGGAAGACAGGAATAATCGATAGAGAACTTAAAAGGCTAAAGATTGACATAGCATGCCTTCAGGAGACCAGGCTCCCAGACAACGGTTCACTCAAAGAGGCCAATTACACCTTCTTCTGGCAAGGCAGACCGAAAGACGAACCTAGACAGCATGGTGTGGGTTTCGCTGTTAAAAACACTCTTCTACCATCCATTGAACCACCGTCATCAGGCACGGAGAGGATCCTCACTCTAAGACTCAGAACAACTGCGGGCCCAGCAAACATTCTTAGTGTGTATGCCCCAACACTCTATTCAACTCCGGAAGAGAAGGACCAGTTCTATGGAGCGTTAGACCAGGCAATAGCCGGCATCCACAAAGACGAGGCAATCTATCTCCTAGGAGATTTCAATGCTAGAGTGGGGAGCGACCACGAAGCCTGGCCCACCTGCCTTGGACTATTTGGAAGAGGAAAGTTAAATGAAAATGGACAAAGGCTTCTGGAATTGTGCTGCTCACGAGGCTTGTGTGTGACCAACACTTTCTTCAAGTGCAAGGATATACATCAAGTATCTTGGAGACACCCTCGATCCCACCAATGGCACCAGCTGGACCTCATTATCACCAGGCGTGCACAACTAGCTAGCGTCCTACTCACTCGCAGCTATCACAGTGCCGACTGTGACACGGATCATTCCCTTGTCGCCAGCAAAGTACGAATAATGAGGAAAAACTCGTACCACACAAAGAAAAAGGGAAGTCCACGCATCAATACCTCCTGCATGAAAGACCCTGCGATAGCGCAGCTGTTCAAAGACAAGGTGAAGGAAAGTCTCTCAAAGATGTCCCCATGCGTCACCATTGACTCCAAATGGACGCAACTGAGAGACACAATCTATACATCCGCAATACAAGCCTTTGGCAAAAAATCTCACAAAAACACGGACTGGTTTGATGAACATTGGGACGAGATGAAACCCGTCACTGAAGCAAAAAGGAAAGCTCTTATGGCTTACAAGGAAAAGCCTACACCTGACAATTTGCATGCTTTAAAAACAGCTAAGTCACTTGCCCAAAAGGTTGCACGTAAATGTGTCAATACCTACTGGCTTAAGCTCTGTTCCAGTATACAATCAGCTGCAGACATGGGCAATGCAAAAGTCATGTACGAAAACATCAAAAAGGCAACGGGCCCCTTGACGTCAAAAGCTGCTCCCCTAAAGTCCAAAAATGGAGAAATTATTCAAGACCAGGCAGCACAGCTAAAACGGTGGGTTGAGCATTATCTGGAATTGTATTCAACAGTTACCACAGTCTCCAGCACCGCTCTAGATGACATCCCAGATATGCCACTCATGGAAGAACTTGATGTCGTGCCCACACAGGAAGAGCTGAGCAAAGCAATTGACAGTCTAGCTTGTGGAAAAGCGCCTGGGAATGATGGAATACCACCAGAGGTTCTAAAGAGTGGCAAGACAGCTTTACTCCAACCATTGCACGAGATTCTGTCCCTCTGCTGGGAACAGGGCTACATCCCCCAAGACCTAAAGGATGCAAATATAGTGACACTATATAAAAACAAAGGTGATAGGAGTGATTGCAATAATTATCGCGGCATTTCACTCCTTAGTATTGTAGGAAAGACCTTTGCCCGCGTTATACTAAAACGTTTACAAAGCCTAGCATCCCGCGTCTATCCAGAATCTCAGTGTGGTTTCCGGTCCGGTCGGTCTACCATAGACATGGTGTTCTCCATACGACAGCTCCAGGAAAAATGCAGAGAGCAGCAGATGCCACTATACATTGCATTTGTGGACCTTACAAAAGCCTTCGACTTAGTCAGTCGCAACGGGCTATTCCAAATACTGGCAAAAATTGGATGTCCCCCTCACCTACTTGCCATCATCAGACAGTTCCATGAAAATATGCTTGGCACAGTACAGTTCGATGGAGCTAAGTCAGAGGCCTTCCCTGTCAGCAGCGGAGTTAAACAAGGTTGTGTACTCGCACCAACACTCTTCGCAATATTCTTCTCTGTACTTCTTCGATACGCATTCAAGGATAGCAGTGAGGGAATCTGGTTACATACCAGAGCTGATGGAGGACTTTTCAACACTGCCCGCCTCCGAGCCAAGACCAAAACGACGGATGTCCTAATTCGAGAGCTACTATTTGCGGATGATGCGGCACTAACAGCACATACAGAATCTGGTTTGCAACAACTCGTGTCAAGCTTCTCCAATGCCTGCAAAGAATTTGGTCTGCAAATCAGCTTGAAAAAGACAAACATCATGGCCCAAGACACTCGACCTCCTCCTACCATAAATATCGATAATGAAAACTTGGAGGTTGTGGACAGCTTCACCTACTTGGGATCCAAGGTCTCCAATACACTGTCCATTGAAGAAGAAATAAACAGCAGAATTGGCAAGGCAGCCGCAACAATGGCTAAACTAAATAAGCGGGTCTGGCAAAACACCAAGCTAACGGAGAAAACCAAACTGTGCGTCTATCGAGCCTGTGTCATCAGTACACTACTATATGGGAGCGAGACATGGACCACTTATACATCACAAGAGCGTAAGCTTAACAGCTTCCATTTGAGATGCTTGCGCCGCATCCTTGGTATTAAATGGCAAGAAAAAGTGCCTAATAGTGAGGTACTAACGCGTGCCAATACCCAAAGCATGTTCTCAATTCTTAGTGAAAGACGCCTGAGGTGGCTAGGACATGTCAAAAGAATGAGCCCCGGCCGCATCCCGAAGGACCTCCTATATGGTGAACTTGCTTCAGGAAAGAGGAAAACAGGTCGCCCACGCTTGCGATTTAAAGATGTCTGTCAAAGGGACATGAAAGCAGCCAAAATACATACAAGTGACTGGGAGTGTAAGGCAGAAGACCGATCTACGTGGCGCACAGTTGTCAAAGAGGGCGTGATAGTAGCCGAGGAGCGAAGAATGGAGGAGGCTGCAGACAGAAGAGCTAGGAGAAAGGCCAAAACATTTGGAAGCACAGAACTCGTGTGTAAAAACTGTGGCAAAGACTGTCACTCAAGGATAGGACTGCACAGTCACTCGAGGAAATGCAACCCAACCCAACGGTGATGCACCATCGTCTCGCGAGACGGAAGGATGCCGGATATGCCGGATAAGGATTTCTCAATCCTTTTGTTAAAGTTAAATTGTTTTTTTTCTTTCTTGTATATGTAAACTTGCGCCAAAGATTTTAAATGGTGCGCACAATACTTACAGTTTATAACTGAACGGAAATTACGTACCGTGTCTAAAGAATGCATTGCAGACGGAAAATTTTCCTCAACAAAATGAACAGCAAGAAGTTTCAATTTTCTGCGCTTCTCATCGTGGCTTCGTTGTTACTTTGCATGCTCTACACAGATAGCGAAAGCTTCCCGACTTTTCTGGCCGTGTTCCAAAACGTATTTGTGGGTGAGAGACTCGTTGAAGACGTCGGCAAAATACCCCAGTGCTTCCCGAGCATGTTCGTCGACTGCTCGGGTTTCCCCTCCTCTCCGAGCGGACTGACGCGGCAAGGCAGGAACGGCACATTTATCTACAACAGTGAGGAGAATCACTCGGAGCCCAGGGGAAACCACACGGGAATGGAGCGGGTCAGGGCGAAAATGGAGAAAGGCCTGCCGATAGATATCACTGTGGTTAACTCGGGCGAGTTCCCAGAAAGTGACCTCCCCTGCCTGCAGAACAGATGCGTCTACAATCTTGAAGAGATCACGGAGAAGACTGACGTGGTCTACACACGCAGCGCCCTCTCTAGTGAACAGATGGAGCTGGTGAAGCCCGCCAAGGGGCAGCTCGTCTACTACACCGAACTGGAGTCACCGCTGCACTCGTCGGGCATCTACGAATCTGGTAAGTGACGTAAGTCTTAGAGTTTAAAGCTCCATGGTTTTATAATCAAGGCTCCTGTAAACAGCTGAGTTATTGTACGTAAGTCCGTGAAGACGATGCCCTCACTGTCTCTGTGGGGTTGGTCATCAGGGTAATAATAGTGACTGGTAGTTGGGAAATCAGGAGGCAATAAACACAAATTCGTCAATTTTTTTAGCCTCAAATTATCTTATTTGAAGCTAGTTCTAGTTACCTAATATTATTTGTTCTTGTTTATTTTTTCAATCAGCGTCTACAGCGTATCATGACTTCGTCTCTATCTGTCGTGGGAAAGGGATGAGTTTTCACCAGAAGCAGATGAATAACCCAATATTTAATAATAGTTCATCTATTGCGCTAACACATTGCTCCAGTCAAAACTCTACACGGATTTCAGACTTCACACACCCACCTCCAATTAGTTTATCTCTATCAACACATCTTTATTGCTAATTTACTTACGACATGTTCTGACTTTAATCACACTCCTAACGGTGACGAAACTGTGATCATCATTATACATTACACACTATTAACAACTTCTTCTTCCGGAGCACTTAATTCTTTCCCCCACCCCCC
>MUZC01004726.1:31227-43011 GCA_002072015.1 Radix auricularia | reverse complement strand
CCCCCCCCCCCGCCCACACACACATACCAAAAAGGGAAGAAAAAAAAAATTTAAAAAAAAAACAACATCATAAGAAGTAATTCATTCTTGGCAAATTGGTTTCATCTGCCCTGCACATCCCTCCCCCATCCATCACATACATGTCAACACGATTCAACATTTATTTCACAATTCTCCTACCTGTGACTATGATACATCGTTGTACCATCCTGACAGGTTTTACATCCTGGAGATATACCGTCAACCTGACGTCCACCTACCTGACCACATCAGACGTCTTCCACCCGTACAACTCACTGAAGTTTGTCCCACCTTCGCCTAGGTGGAAACCTGACTACGGTGAGTGGTTCGAAGGTGATTAGGCGGGCCGCCAAGAGCTTTCTCTGGTTTTTAATGAGACAAGTCAATGAGCCGGGATAGTGCTTTGTTAACAGTGCTAAATAGAGTGGACAATGACACGGTATATTTTGCTATGTTGCAGTGTTACAAAGAGCCATAGAGTCTAGAGGTGTAAATGAGGTGGTATATTTTGCCATAATACAGCATGAACTAGCGACGTAAAAGAGTCGGTTATAATTTTGTGATGTTTAAGATTTAAGTTGAGAATAAACTGACCCGACATCCCCTTGGCTTTTAAAAAAGTTCCCTTGACCGCATCTGAAGTGACTTGACTTTCTATTACCTAGTGTTCCAAAATGCCATGACCTTGCTTAAATTAACCTCACTTGTTTGCCTCGTTAGGGCTTGAGTTAAAACGAGGAGACCCCCCCCCCCCCAAAGATGCAACCGTTTTTGATAACCTCACTCAGTCGAAGTTGTCAATATTGACCAAATAAATCTCCGAGGGAAAAAAAAACTAGGGCTGTTATCAATTAATTTAAATTTAATCGTTAACTTTGGAAAAATTACCGAATAATTAATCGAAATTTTGATTGAAGCTAAAAATAAGTTTTATGACGTCATTAAACTGAAAATTTCAAGGGAAGTAACAAAAACAGGCAATGAACATGTTTTTGATTAAATATAAGTAATTCAAAATAATGTCAAAGAATTTACATCTTGCTATTGTTAATAAAGTAAAAACAATGTTTAATTTTAATTTTTTTTATGTCCCTTTCCTTTTAAAATAGCTAATTTTAAATTTAACACTTTAAAATCTTTCTTTTTAAATGGAGAAGTTTGTCCGTAAAAAAGCAAAATATTTTTAATTATTAATTATTTATAATAAATCGGTACCCGGTACCTTAATTTTAATTGCTATTTTATCGATTAAAATAATTTTAATCGATAATTTTTTACCGATTAATCGAGAAATTAATAGATAATTTCCGCAGCCCTAGAAAATGATTACGTTTCTTTATATTCACCTTGCATTAAAAACAGTTGACGTAGTTCATCCATCCCACTAAAGCCAGAATCGACAATCTAAATCTAATCTTCATAATAATCAAGTGACCTAACGGGACTTTGTGAAACCACGCACTGACCTTACGTGATCTGAGTTGACTTTATTTCACCTAAACGGCCCTGACACGATGTGTATGTTTAAAACACTGCCTGATTCATTACTGGAGAATATTATAAACTGACAAGAGTAGCACCATTAGTTAAATCATTAGACATTGAAACACTGTTATAGAAGATATAGGAAAAAAGAGCAAAATAGTTATAATACGTAAGGCAATTAATTCTTAATTGGAAATAAAACACAAAGGATAATCTAATTCAACCCTCGGATAGACATATGGATAAAAACACAAACACATGCATACAAGATCATGTTCTATCTGTACCGAATTCAGAGGGGGACTAGGTTGCTTGAGGAAACCAGGAAAACAAAAACCAACATTTAAAAAAAACTCTAATAAAATTTCTAGACTAAGCAATGAATGAGCGTAGGATGCAATAATCTTCTGTAAAGAAGGGGCGAATGCAGCATATTAGATTAGATAAGATAAGATGTGTTTGGTTTCAACCCCCTCTATACCCAACATATTACCTTCCTCTTGCCAGTGGCCATAGCCAAGTCAAAAACCAAGATGTCTGTCTGGATGGTGAGCAACTGTGCCACAAGTTCACTGAGAGAACAGGTTGTGAAAGAGTTGCAGGTCAGTAGTTGGGAAAACTGTTGCTGAACAAATAAATCACACAATCATGGCACTTCATTGAAAAACAGCTGTCCTTGACAATCTGCACCGATTTAATTAAAAAAAAAGAGTTTACATCATACATTGGTGCATTGAAATTTAAGAAATCGAACAGAGAATCTTAGCACTTTCGCCATGCTAGATTAGCGTGAAATAACAGTGCCATATAAGAAATTACAGCTTGTAAAAACTGTGACTCACTTGCGTATTAGGTTGTGAGAAAAAGTGAACGAGGTGAGAATGAACACCATGTTTCACATGGTCGTGAACGTATTTTTATTTACTTCCATGACCTGATGTTTTTGATAAGTTCCATTCCATTATAGAGGTCCATGCAGTTTGCCAAACACGACACCCAAGTTAGGTTATGGAGTCCGACCTTGACCTTCTTTACACTGCGTTATACTTGTATAAATACATACCGATAGTAATCCTCTGAGTAAAGTTAGACCAATGATGACAGTTCTGTCTCTTGTTATAGCATAATAGTTATTCTATTCTTGTGCACCCTGTTGTTGTACATCCTGTTTTTGTACATCTTGTTTTGTGTAACTGATTTTGTACATATTGTTTTTGTGTATCTTGTAAAGTATTGAGGAGTATATAGGCTCTTCCCCACTCAGAGTGACCAAACTATTTTTAGCTATATCAACTAATCTTCTTGAGGTCTATAACATTCTTCAATTGTTGGCATCCTTCCAGATGTTTACAGGCGTAGACATCCTGGGTAATTGCGGCAACCTCAGTGCATCCCCGCCCCGGGGGCCGGCTGACAACATCGGGGAGTTTCTGACGCCCTACAGGTTTTACTTGTCCTTTGAGAACTCCCTGTGCCAGGACTACGTCACGGAGAAGTTCTTCAAGCTGTTTACCAAGGAGACCCACGTCGTTCCGGTGGTGAGGGGCAGGATCGATTACAAGAAGTACTTCCCGCCGAAGACGTTCATCGACGTGGCATCGTTCAAGTCGGTGAAGGAGCTGGCCGATTACTTGAACCACCTAAGCGTCGACGTGGAGGAGTACGCCAGCTACCTGGAGCAGATGGACCTGTACCACGTGGTTCCGGCCGAGAATCATTTCTGCATGACGTGTGACGCTCTCATATCGTTGACCCTCAGACCGAAGATGTACGACATGAAGGAGTGGTTTGAGCTGCAGTGTCGGACTTAGTTGACAGCAGACGTCAATTTAATCATTTTATCAAGTCAGACTTAGTTGACAGCAGACGTCAATTTAATCATTTTATCAAGGTAGACTTAGTTGACACAGCAGACAACCTAAACATTGTAAGCAAATAAGATATCAAAAGAAACAGTTACTATTGATGTTTGATAAATTATTCTAATATAGGCAATAGCGTAAAAATCTATAATATAAGACATAAAGACAGTCGGACATTAGCAATGGTCGTGCACAATATTCATGATTGACATGCAGAATAAGCAGAGAGCCTCTACAGCATTAGATGCAGGAACTAGTTTTTGGAGACATTATCACACAGCAGATTTGACACCTACCGACAAAATCAACAACGTTAGACATCTTTGGAACGTTAAACACATTATAAAGCATAGACAGCTCGACAAAGGCTGTTCAGGGATACCGAAATAGAATTAGTATTTATTTGTATGAAATAGTTTTTTTTAGCTTCATTTTGTTGTTAACCCGAATTGCTTGACTGTCAAACTTGTGTGTAGTTAATCGCTTCATAATTTACGAAGAGGTCCGATGATCTCGTAACTGTATACCTTAAAATTAATGCTTAATAAAATAAAAAGCAACTTGTTATAAAAAGTATTTGAAAGATACGTATTACTGCTGTTCACGTTTAACATTCTTCTCGAAATTGCAACGAGAAATTTTAAAAAAAAGTTTATGTTTTTTAAAAAATATTTGACTCGTTGCTGTTGAAAACTTGAATTAGCGTCACACAGCAGACGACCGTCTTACTTGATAAAAGCTAAAGCTAAAATAATAAGATCTTAGCTAAATAAAAGTTGGGGGTAGCCCCTTTTTTTGCCCTAGCAACGAGAGTTGACCGTATGACAATAGGTGTGCGTACATTGTACAAAATTATATTTTGAGCATATTGCGCACATGTCATGTACAGCCTGCTCTGTGCTCATGTAGACGTGAGAATTTCAAACAGCTGGGACTAAAAAAAATCATTTGGTTTTCATGTCCATTAATTTTATGTTCCATTGATAGACGGGAGATGATTGATCCAACATTTGGGCTACTTAAAGCAACATATTGAGAAAAGAACATTTAACGTTAGAATCAAAGAGTTATGCATCGATTGACGGGAACAAAGCAAGTAAACAACATTAAAACGGCATTTATTTAAAAATGATACAATAAAACATATGTACATAAAACATGATAAATATATTGCATACATAAATTACCATTACACAGAGAATTTCTTGAAAAAAAATGTCTGTAAGTACATCCATATGAAATGAAATTACTACAATGAGCCTGACGTCATGAGAGACAGGTCACAACTTTATGTACAAGATATTACGGACAAAAACGTGTTCATAGTGTAGTGTTAGTGTGACAGGGTTTCAAAGTGATAGTGATAGACATTTAAAGAAGAATAGTGGGAACAATTGGGTTAAAATGTGAAACATTTCATTGTCCATTTTAAATGCAATTGAACGGTCATCTGTGGTATTGCACGGTATGTCAGAGTTGACATTGTATGACATGATGTGACATTGTGTGACAGGAGGTGACATTGTATGACATGATGTGACATTGTGTGACAGGAGGTGACATTGTATGACCGGAGTTGACATTGTATGACAAAATGTGACATTGTATGACATGAGGTGACATTGTGTGACAGGAGATGACATTGCATGATAAGAAATGACAGTGTATGACGGGATATGATAATTATGGTATAACTATTGAAAATAATCAAGAGGAATGGGCAGTATTTTTTAGGAGGTGAGAGTTTTTGACAGGAAATGAACATTTGTGACTATAATTGACAATACTTCACAGTGCTTCCATGTAGATAAATAGAGGAAACTTTCACAGCATTAAATTTCCTTCAATGGTGATTGTCTTACCAATTACACAAGTAGATGCCATAGAATTAACACAAGGAGTGGCAGTATTTACGCAAAAAATATATACTACACATGTTCATACAAATGTTGCTATAAAATCTGCTGCTTTTGTCATAAAAATTTATAATTTTGTCACACACAGACTAAACCGGTGTTGTCAGCCGCTTCAACAGGTCCTAAGGTTTTCTTTGTAACGGGCACAGTTTATCACACACACACAGATGAGCTGTGGTCGTCAAATAAGTGGATGATGTAGTTATTTACACAGATGCTGCAGTTGCCAAGCAACCAGAATCTATGGTTGTCCTCACGGTCAAAAGTTCCGTCTAATGTAAGACTTCAATGATTGGACAGCATCGGCCGGTGTTTGAAACTGGTATGGTGAAGTTAGATCACGGACTGAAAACGTCGGAAGAACTTGATTTGATACACCGGAAGGGACTTTTCCGCCTTGGGAAATCCCAGTAGACGCAAAAACAGATTTGTGAGAAGCTGCGTTCCACTCTGATGACGACATTGAATCTTGAGGGTTGTTCATAATGACATAATCACCAAAACTATTATTCGTTTCGTTTGGATTTTCCCGTGATGCCTGTAGCTCCTGCCTTGCCACGCGGTTGTCATGATTTTGCCGACATATATCTTTGAAAGGGAGGATACCATTGAAGAAAAAGTCAGCACTGCTATCCGGTTGCACCAATTGATGTTCTGGCACTTGGTGTGTGGGAGGCGTCCAGTGGGTTGTCTCCTGACAACATCTGCATGGCTCGGTGAGGTGGCAATGCGAAGACCACACGCTTTCTCCGTGAGCACTATCGTCTGGTGCAGCGACTGACCTGGTTGAAATGTTTGAGCTGTGGGATAGAAATGAAGGGTCCAGTGATGGTTGTTCTTTGCAGGTATAATGAGTTAAAGTCGGACTGAATGCTGCTTGGTGTTGACCGTGCTCAGGTTTTAGTTTAATGTTTAGATTGTATCCCTGTGTCTGTGTAAAACTGTGTTTTCCACGATGATGATCCTTAGAACCGACGGGATGTGATTGAAATTTGTTCGCAGGTTTGTCTTTTGACACGAGCCTGTGATAAACAGACGGATTAGGGCGTGAAGACTCTGCTGTACATGAGGACAGTGCATGTCCACGTTGAGCTCGTGAGACAGCTGCCCAACAGGTCAATTGACCAACACCAGCAGAACGCAGAGATTTACCCGGAAATGACTGCCTTTTTTGCCCTGGAAGTAACTGCCTGCATGGACCTGAAAAGTGGTGACCCTTTTTGTCAGTGGCAGAAGGTCTTGTTAGGCTAGAGAGGGTTTCTCTACTTTCTTTACTTGTCACATAGTGTTTTGTAGGCTCACTGGATTTATATCGTGTTGAATTTTCATTAGAGCCATACTGCAGTAAGGGTTCACTAGTGTCATGTTGTGAGGAGTATTCACTTGAGTTACATGGTCTTGTCGTTTCCCGTGGGACATAACGTGCTAAAGGTTCATAATCCAAAATGTACTTTTCCCCTCTGGTAGGTTTACTTTTCTCATCTTTTTGCGAACGCGGTTCACCATGTTTAGAACCGCTGTTATATTCCTGGCGAGGCACACATATTGCTTTATCTTCAACACGTATAAAGGTTTGGCTTGTACAAAAACATTCACTAAATCCCCGCTTTGATGGATAAAAGTTGCTGTCATTGAAAGTTGGGATAAGCTGCTGTTTTTCTTGATCCTTCCAATCCGCTCTACAAATGACATCCGGTTTTTGCATTAACATGTCGTGTTTTGCTATTGAATGTTTACAGTTCTGGTACAAGGATGAAGATAAGGAATCATTTCTACAGTTAAAACGAGGTGACGCCAAGGCCTCCCGTGGTGGGAGTAATCTAGGTGACGATATGTCATCAGAAGCTGTTGGTACATTTGACCAGCTGATGAAGGTTCGAGGCTTTGTGGAATGTTTGTGAGTAGCCTTGCCGTCGAGATTGTCAGTTTGTGAACTTACTGGGTCATATTGACCCGACAAGTCAAACATATCACGTGGGTGGGTATCAGGTGGTGTGTTCACATTTTTGCACCCCATCTTCATGTTCTCACCACTTTTTTCAGTAATTTTATTATTTTCTGAAGTCTGTTTACTGATGGCATATTTATCGCAACCGTAGCTGGGTATGATTTGATGGTGATATCTTCTTACGTTCGATAGACAGTTTCTGAGATCGAGGCGAGAGTGAGTAAGACTGGCCGCACTTCTGCTTTTAGGGAAGTGAAGGAAATCTTGAGAGTGTCGAGTTTTGTCTGCGTCTTGTTTGTTGGCAGGGTTCGTGTTTCCATGACAGCAGTGCAAACGGCAAACAACCGGGGAGGGTGTTTGGTAATGGTCATCTTTCTCAAGTGAAAATAACTCTTTGGGTAACCCTCGTTTCACATGTGCTGAGTTTGAGTTACCGTTTTGGCGACTTCGTGATTTCTGGTCAGGTATGACGTCGTAGACGTGCTCTGCCGCCGCTCTAACACCGTCTCCTGTCCTGAGTGGCTTTATGGTATCGATACTGGTACTTGAGCTCGATAGCAATGCGGCCCCGCCGGTCCACTCCTCGCTCCCGCCACTGTCAACGCTGCTGGCACTGTCGGCGACGCTGGCTGCTGGGGTCACCGGAATAAGCGTCAACCCGCTGTGGTGACGGCAACGATCGACTCCCTTCTCACCTCCGCCGTCCTTTCTCCCACAAGCGCCGCTGAGGCAGTGGAGTCCCAGCAGGTGGCTAGTGATGTCTTGGGGACAGGAGATCATCCCGATGAGGAAGGTCAAGGCAACTATCACAACGACGGCGATGATGCAGAACAAGGTAAAGAAGGTCACTTGGTCTTCTAAAATAATGTAACAAAATTAGTAGATTAGGAATAATTATTATATATTTTTTTCTTGGATAAACAAACTCATGTCTGATAACAGTCCTATAATTTAGATTACTGCCATAATTTTATACTCTAGTTAAATACTTGAATTTCTTTAAATGTTTTGATTTGATTTCAGTATTAGGTTTGAAAATTAAAAATATTAATACACTAAAAATAAATTATTTTCCAAAATTATATTTTTAATTATAGATTTTTGAATTTGCAATATCAAAATTTTCTGAATCTTCAACAACAGGCATTTGAAAATATTAATTACGTACGTCACATTAATCATTCAAAGTAATAAAATTTCATGTAATGGAAATACTCATTTAGAAAAAAAAAAGTATATTAGATCTAACTGTATTTGCAATTACCTGGGTGTCCTTGTATTTACCTGACTCTAAAACGTACCTTTACTTTACTGTACTTGTATTAACTGTCTGCCTTTGTAATAAGTGGCCCTACATTAATTCACCTGTTATATTTGAATACACCTGAAGCTATTTGTATTCACCTGACACTATTTTCCTGTACGTGGTGACGTATATATTTACCTGGAAGCATTGCCTCAATGGTGGAGTTGGCAGACTCCACGCCAGACTGCAGCATTGACATCTCTAGTCCACACAAGAGGCAGCTAGAACGCTGGAGTAGAGTTGTACGCCGCACAACAAAGTCCTCGTCTTGTTGTCGAAGATGTGATCGTCGCCCTAGTCAGGCTAAGCGAAGGTAACACAAACCGCCTTCGAACAAAAATGGGTTTTTATGAACCATTAAGCAAGCAAGTGATAACATTTTGAATTTATTTATTCATTAGGAGTATCTTAAGCTACGCTCGTTTTTAATTTTTCTTATCTTATGTATTACAGACGCTCCTTCTGTACAGAAGAATATTGCGTCCAACGTATATCTATGGTTTGTGTTTAGTTCTGTATTCTTATTAGATTTTCAAATGATGATAAAGTGTTGGCTTTCCTGGTTTCTTCAGGCAGCCCATTCCACGCCCGAATACCGTATGTGTTTGTGTTTGCATGTGAGATAAGAAAGGTGTTTTTATTCTTATATATATATATTAAAATATTATATTAAATGTTGCTATGAATCCTTCACCTAACAATTTTTGACTCTCATATACAAATTAGATGTTATTAAAAAGAGGTGATGCTAACAATTAATATTGAACCGTCAAAAGAAAATAACAGAGTCGCTTGCTGATATATACGCCTACTAAAACTTGTGTTGCTCATTCTTTGAGAGTGAGCTGCGCTGGCCTAACATAAACAAACTGAGGAATGTTTCGTTATTAAAAATTAGATTTTTAATACTTAAAAAATACCGTCCTTACATCCATTAGTACGTAGCCCACCCCCCGTCTCAGCAGCCATCAGCAAATGTTACGAAGGCAAAGGCATTGAGCACCAATTCAGTTTGACCTTTCACTCCTTGCTTTGCCGAAAATGACGTGAGTTATAAAGGTATCTAACACAACACATATAAAACAAAAACAATCCAGGGCAGTTTACAGTTCCTACCTTTAACCAGCTAAATCATTCCCATCAGTCAGCAGTCTTAATTCATATTTTAGAAAGGAAATATCGTCTATATACCCGTCTCGCTGTGTTGTTTTATTACTGTCTTTAAAACTAAAGCTGTTCACCTCAGGTGTGTAACGGTCGAAAAGTGAGGGGTCGAGTGTGTTGGTCACCGTGTGTTTACGTGAAGGGGTTGATCGAGGTGTGTTATGGCAGGGCACTGGGGCGTGAACCCAATGGCTCTACGGCCTGCGTTGCTGGGTTTGAAGTCAAGTTTCCGTTTCAGCAAAGAAAGATAATATTGGCTCTAGCATCATTTAAGGATCTGCAGACCGAAGAATTTACCTTAAAATTTAAGTTTATCTGTCAAGTTGTCAAATTTTATTAGCGCCGTGTTTTATTATATACCTTACAGCAATTTAAGGGGCCGTGAGCTCTTTTTAAAATTTAAGTTAATTTAAATTTAGTTACTTTAAAAAAAACAAAAAAAAAACAACATTATTCAGTTGTTTAATTTCTGACGAGAGAAATGACAGCTTAGCATAACAAAGAGATTTTCCACAATATTTACACAAATATTTTAAAATCGTGAATATCAAATTATTTTATTTTCTCTAAAATTGTAACTAGAATATTTTTAAAAAGTTATTTGTGTCTCCATTTATATTTCATTTATTTTAATAGCGTTCAAGCACAAATTGATTATCTATAATATTGTACTGGATAAAATAAAATATTGCAGTTTTGTAACCATTAAAAAAAATGTAAATGATTCATATACGAGGATTGAAAGATTGACATAACACGGACATCAAATTACATCACTATATTAGTATTGTTAGTAAACACGTGGAAAGAAATAAACATTTCCTGTGTTTTTATAGACTTTTTTTGTAATGAATTAACACACAGACAAATTACAATATTATGACTTATTGTAGTATGAAATAAGGCGAATAAATGGCGTGCTATGAAATGAAAAATTATGGCCCCCTTTGAAGAGTCTCTTATCAAGATGGCATAATATCAAATGAGACAGAGCACCTGCCTTGTGACTGAGTGCCATCATATCGAAGTGACACGAAATACAGGATTTAATACAATATTAATATTATGAGTGCGTGATTTTTATTGTGATTTTCAAAAAAACAAACTCTTAACTAAATATATCCATTAGTTTAAGTGAAATTGGGGATACGGTTGTCGAGTGGCAAGCTCGCTCGACTGGCGTACCGATGGTCACGAGTTCGAATCCAGGCTAAGGCAAGGATTTGTTCCTGTGGGCTAAGGAGTGCCTGCGGCACCCAGCTCCGAATGGGTACCTAACTAACAATAGTTAGGCGTCTGGGTAATGCGTGGAACCCTCATAGCCGTGGCCTGTGACCGCTGCATCACTTGCCAACAGATCATTCGTAATGATCTGTGGACGCAATTATCTTCTGCATATAAGGAGAGTCTACATATCTAAGATTAAGATTAATGGGTGTGAATTGAGCATTGAAGGAATGGTTTAAAAAAGATTTAAAAATGCTAATTATTTTTAAAACTGCCCATTAATTTTTAGCGCATTTTCGAGAAGTCGAATGCGCTATTGCACCCGTTTTGTCCGTCCGTCCGTCTGTCATCACCCTAGATCTCAGCATCCATAAGTCCTAGACCCATGATGTATATATGTTTTTTGTATGTCCTGACCTGCCATTTTTGCATCAACACTCAGTTACTCGATCCGTTAAAAAACCCCGTTAAAACTACCAAAAAACATTGCGAATCGAGAGATAACACTGGCGCAGGCAACGGCCGCCATTGCCGGAAGTCTTAGTATTGTCAAATGTATTAGTTTTTTTTTGTTGACGTCATTAGAATATGTGTAAAAGTTTAGAGAGTTTTACGTCATCATTTGTGGTGACTTCAATCAAGATCTTAGCGGCCCAGGGGCAGAAATTGAAAACTTTTTCGAAACAAGCTTCAACATTCAACTACTTTCACCAAGATTGGCAACCACGATCTATCAAACAACAATTGACGGAGTATTTGGGCGATTAGCTGATTACAATTTAGAATGTTTCATTTATGAGTCCTATTTCAGTGACCACAAACCACTTGTAGTTAGATTAAAGAGAAAATAAAAAA
>MUZC01004725.1:339065-393907 GCA_002072015.1 Radix auricularia | reverse complement strand
TATCTGTCTATCTGTCTATCTGTCTATCTGTCTATCTGTCTATCTGTCTATCTGTCTATCTGTCTATCTGTCTATCTATCTATCTATCTATCTATCTATCTATTTATCTATCTATCTATCTATCTATCTATCTATCTGTCTGTCTGTCTGTCTGTCTGTCTGTCTATATGTCTGTCTGTCATTCTGTCTGTCTGTCTATCTATCTATCTATCTATCTATCTATCTATATATATATCTATCTATCTATCTATCTATCATCTATCTATCTATCTATCTATCTATGTATCTATCTATCTATCTATCTATCTATCTATCTATCTATCTATCTATCCATATATCTATCTATCTATCTATCTATCTATCTGTGAATCCGTATCTCCTCTCTGTAATTTATTTGTCTGTTGGGCCGCTTTCATACTTTGTAGGCGTGTATTACTTACACATTACGGCTCACATGAAAACACATCAGTCCTTTATAACGTAATAAAGTTAAATCCAATACTAGAACCTATTTACATCAATGAAATCAGTTGAGCATCTCGCTCCATCTTACACACTTCTCAACAATTATTGGCTTCTGGGATTCATTCATCACGCATTCTTTATATAGCAATCATATTTATTATTAAACGAGCAAAATGCCCGTGCTACGCTACAGGGTAGGCACAAAAAGAATAACTTTGTTTGGTTTTGGGTCTAAAATTCTCCTTAGAATGTAAACGCATATGGAAATTTGGGTAGTGATAAATCAAACCCCTTCTTAATAAAAACAACGGTATGTGTGTTGAGAAAATGAAAATACTAATATTTTAATTTTAACCCATAAATTTTGGTATTTCTGCTTTAATCTAGCTTTCATTATTTTCATCCGTGGCTCTACAGCCCATGTAGGGCCCTGGCTTGCTCAACCACATCCTTCCATACAGATCGATTGATGGCTTTCTTTCACCATGCTCGAACCCCTTTATAACGCATGCTATATACTCTTACAGAAAAAACAAATGTCGTTAACAGTTACAAAAATCTAACGGCCAAGGCTCACTTTCTTTTCACGTGAATCAAAGCATCTTTAGAAGAAACGATATGATCACATTGCCTTTTTATTGCCCGATTACATCGGATTGGGTTTGTGGTGGATTTAGATAGGTTTGAAATGGCGCAATATCACAATCATGAATGTCAGATGAATGTTGACTGGCTATACGTATACGTACTTTTTCAAATCATCGTAAATTAAACGCTACAAACAACTATTTCAAACTGAATTTATTTTTAATGTATACTTATATTATGCTGAATTATTTTTATACCAAAATCTAAATTTTAAAAAGTATATATATACTGGGGTCGAAACTTCCTGGGGACGAAATGTCCTGGTGTCGAAAAGTCCTGTAGACGAAAGCGTCCTGTTGTCGAACCGTCCGTGGTCGAAGTGTCCGTAATTCTTTTTATTTATATATTTTTTTAGGGATTTATCGTTGTTATTTGCTTGATTAAAGTTTACTGATTTATCAAAAAAATCATACCAGCTTTCAATATAATTTTTTTCCGATAATATATTAAAATAAAGAAAACAGTAAGAGACGAAAAATCAAACAAATATGAGTGGTTTAAGAAGATAAATACTTGTTGTCATGTTAGCAGTCATAGAAATAACGAAATAACACACACATACGCACATAGCCCCTCCCCCCCACGCACACACACAAAACTGCATTAATAGAAAACTCTACAATTTTAAATAAATCACATACCATAATATTTCATTATTCTAGCAATAAGATTTTTTAACGTAATCTTTTTCATTCATCTACCAATTAATCCACAACTTCCATTTCTTTACAGTTTATGCATGATGTTTATTTAGGACAAATTAGATTTATTTTTAATGAACTGTTTAATACTTATGTGATTGGGATGCGTAAGTTTGGGGAGATTTTTTAATATTGTCTATTTGTTTTTTTTTTAAAAAACACACCTTGAATCGCAAGGTTTGGGCTTAAAATTTTACACTGCTGGTGTTCTTAATCTTAGCTAAAAGGATATTATTAGTAACTAAGAAATAGTGCCACTCAGTGCTCGGCAATATTATAAACTCATGACCCAAGAAAAGAAAAGCACCCTTCAAACAGTTTACAAAGTTGCCAATCTTTTTAAAATGTATAATTCCACTATTTAATCCCACTCTTACAACAGTGTATAAACGATTATACACTGACCATTTCACTATTAACTATTTAAAATTTCTGAGCGTTTGCTTTCAATACGGTTTTTTAAAAATGTCAATAATTAATGAAATCGATCCAAAAATAGATGTTAAAATTTTGAATCAATAAAATTATTTGATAAATGATGCTGAAACTTTACTGATTTCTCAAAGCATACATTTTTTTTCCAATTCAAATCTTAGCATCAAAAAAGAAAGAAAGAAAGAAAGAAAGATAGAGAAAACAAAGGAAAAAAAAGATAACAAAAAAAAAATTATTATAATAGTTCTGAAAATGTAATAAATAGGTTGATAAAAAGGAAATAGTGATTAATAAAACATGTTCAGGCTTCTAACTGATCAACAATGAAGCACATTTGTGTTATAAACGCTTAGATTGAACTGGAATTTCGACTTAAAGAAAAAAAGATAATTGACAAGGAAACAAAAACTTATGCACAATAGTCTAAGCTTGTGAACAATGTTTTGAAAAGTATCACTCCAATTGTAAAGTTTCTTGCAAAACTGAATTTACCAAGTCATGGCACTGTAGATCGATAGTTTCAACCAATTGTCGTTATCAGGGATTGGTTTCACTGCTAGGAAAGTACTACTCATCCCCAGGAGATCATTTACCACTTTAAAAAACAAAGAAATTCATTACTTGAGCCAATGAATTCAAAAAAGGTAATCAATCTGATCGGTTTGAATATATATTTGGTTTTAAATGTTCAAAATTCGATATATTATTCCGCCATTTTGGACTGCACACCTGATGCTGGTCACCCAGAACAAACGACTATCATTTTGCGTATGTGCAACCATTTGAGAACGCTAGTGCAAACCAATGAATACTTTGCGGGAATCAGGGATATCGACGACAGCACTGGTTTAGGTCTTGCGGAGGCATGCTTAAAGAAGCTTGAAGGTCTGAATTTCTGTTTCCAGGACACCAGAGGCCGAGAATATGATAATGGAACGAATATAAAAGACTGCACTCATGGTGAAAACAAATTTCTACTTGAACACAATCCAAAACAATTGTATGTGCCATGTAGAAGTCACAGTCTCAATCTAATTCTTGAAGCCATGCCGAAATTTTCAGTGGTTTCAACGACACTCTTTTGAGTTTTTCTATGCATCAACACAGCAACGGAATCTAACTTAAGTAAAAATCTGACAGTAAGAGTAAAGCTTATTTTTTATGCTCACTGGGAAAGCAGTTTGTAATCAAAAAGCATCTGTGTATTGTGCATTTGTAAATGTGTCTGAAAAGCCAACGATCCTAAATCAAGGATCGAAGCAAATGGATTGGCGAAACAACTAAAAATTTCAATTTCTGATAACTTTGGTAATCTGTTATAATTTATTGTTTTAAATGAACATGATCAGCAATTTGCTGCAATCAAAAGATATGCAATTAGACATCGCTCTGGAATGTATAAATAGTGCAACACAGTTCATAAAAAAATAAAAAGACAATGGATTTGTGTCGGCTCAAATTTTGTTAAGAGACTTGGCTCAGAATTAGATATGGAACCAGATGAAATCATATTTCCAGCTGCCACAGCTTGGGACGACGAAAAGTACACAAACTATCCAAATATGAAAGTGTAGGCGAAACAATGACAGATCCAAAATAAAAAATATTGAGTGGAATTTTTAAAATATTTTGTTAGATCAAGTAGTTATGTCATTGACAGCAAGTTTTGAACAATTGGAACGTCACTTTAGTCCTTTTTTATTTCTGAAAAACATTTTAAAAATTGCAAGATTCAACAAAAACTATTTGACTAAAAGTTGCATGGATTTGAATATTGCCGCTCACCGATGCATCTTGACCAGATAATTGATCCGACGGATTTATGAAGTGAATTTCACAAGATTTCCAACATTATTTCAGATTTGGTTTCATCTTCCATTGATGTTTCAAGTTTTGTTTATGGTTATTATTATATGAATACTGATGCTCAAAATGTCACAAATGCCATTCGTATAGTATTGACTATTCTGATTACTGTTGCATTGGAGGAAAGACGTTTTTCCAAATTAGAATTAATTTTTAAAAACTATTTGAGGAGCGGCTATAACAGTATGATATTGTTATCTTTCAAAAGAGCTTTCGTCCAGTCTCTGCATTATTCACAATGTTTTGCTGACTTTGCTGCCATCAAAGAACGAAAAGATGATTTTTGTTGAAGGTTTATGACAACTGCACAAATATGTTTGTATAAATTTCAGTTAGTTGCTGCTTCAGATATAAATGCAGGAAGCTTTTAATCAAATGTCTAATTTTATTCTTTTTGTATTTATTATTTATTTTTCTATAACATTTTAGGGCCACCAAATTTACTTCGCCTAGGGCTTCCCAATCCCTAAAGCAGCCCATGCTCGCACACATGCTAATTCACAAACTCGGATTATCAGAAATAATATCAAATAAATTGATATAATAAAACCTTCATGACGTATAACATTTTTTTACGGCGCAAAATACCACACGCTCTGTTAATCTAAAAACCAAAATCATTATGATTTTACGTCTATATTTTCAATTTTAAAAAAGTAATCAAGAAATACCTAGAATAGCGGCTACACACACACTGACTGACGGACATGCGTAGGCTCATTATATAATAGACTAGCAAAATACCCGTGCTACGCTACGGAGTAGGCACAATAAGAATAACTTTATTTGGTTTTGGGTCTCAAATTCTCCTTAAAAATGAATGTAAACGCATTTGGAAATTTGGGTAGTGATAAATCAAACACCTTCTTAATAAAAACAACGATATGTGTGTCCATAAAATTAAATATATTATTAATTTAAATATTAGCCATCAATTTTGGTATTGCTGCTTTAATCTAGCATCATAATTAAAACCCTTGGCTCTACAGACCATGTAGGGCCCTGGCTTGCTCAACCACATGCTTCCAGCTACAGCCCATGTAGGGCCCTGTCCTGCTCAACCGCATCCTTCCATTCAGATCGATTTATGGCTTTCTTTCACCATGGTTGAACCCCTTTAATAACGCATGCTACCACAAAAACAAATGTCGTTAACAGTTTAAAAAATCTAACAGGCAAGACTCACTTTCTTTTCACGTGAATCAAAACATGAAAACAATATCTTTCCACATGATTCCTTTGGTTCTTAGAAAGCACACATTTCATTTATAGTCTAACCATGAAATTAATTCAAGACGAATAGAATATTTTTAGCAAGATAATATTTGTGAATATTTTGGCTTGGAAAGATAGGAAAATATTGTTTATTTGTTATCATGCACATGTTCCTTTAACGAAAATAAAAACATAAGAAAGATGCTGCTTTTTAAGAAAATGGTGAGAAATTGACATCCTTATAAATGTTATGTCAATCATTATATATTCCCGCACATTTTTTTCTACTGGTAACAATTTACTTTATATCAATCTTTATCTAATAAACTCAAAACATCTTGGCACAAAATGAGTTGTTGTCAGTGTGTTTCTTCGAAATAACACGCAATTCCTTATGCTAGATACTATTTATATATCGTAATACCCGTAATATTTCTTTATACTTTATATATTTACACCTTAAAGAACATTTTTTAACCAAAGCGTATGTCATGCAAACGAATTGTTCGAGAAATGTACCCAATTTTTCAAAATGGATGTTTCATCATTCGTTAGGACTTAGAGTAAAATATATTTTTTAAGTTTACTTTCTTAATGGAAAAAGCTCTCCAAAACATTATTTCTATTTCTAGGCTAAGCATGGCCTTGGTGGAAGTAATAGGATGTTTTTTTGTGGGCCAGATATTAATTATGTGAACATTGATGCTAAATTAAGGTATGCATGAATTAATTTGGTTTAAAGAAACCCTTTAAATCGCAAGTATTTTCTATTTGGTGGTTGGGCACTTCGACCCCGGACGATTTGACCCTGGACGGTTCGACCCTGGCAGTTCGACCACAGGTCAATTTGTGCCCAGGTCGTTTCGACTCCCACACCCAAGAAATGAAAAGAACTCTTCAAACAGTTGACTAAGTTGCCCCTCTTTATAAAAATTACATTTCCGCTATTTAACCTTACTTTTACAACAGTGTATTAATTCTTATACACATACCATTTTATTATTTAAAATCCCTGAGCGTTTACTTTCAATACGAATTTCCTTAATGTCAGTTTATAATAAAATCGATCTAAAACACTTACTTGTATTTAGTAGGCACCTAAGAGAAATACATCTTCCTCCTAACAAATATTTGCAATTTTTTAAATGATAAAATGATAAATCACTTGTTAAATGCTTCAAAAGCGGTTCCGTGTTAATTTTCCTATTAAGAAATTCCATTTTACGTAATTTTGACTTTTTATATATTATATATAATATATATAAATAATATTTATATATATTTTAGTGCTGTTATTGATTAAAATAAATTTAATCGGTAACTTTTCAAAAATTACCGATTAATTTATCCATAAATTTGTTGAAGCTTAAAAGAAAAATGTTAGACGTCATTAAACTGAAAATTTCAAGCGAAGTAATAAAAACAAGCAATTGATTTTTTTAAATTGAGTTACTTTTAGGACATATCAATAAAAACAAGTTCAATAACGTATTAAAATTTAGGCACTTGGATGAAAATTTCAAATTAATTTTAAAATATAAAAGTAATACAGCTATATAGAATTTGTTTGATGATAAACAAAAACATAAAGATCATCTTTTAATCCCAAGTTGTTCAAAAGTCATGATTTTTTTCTAAGACATGAGGTATTAATCACTTTTTTCACTCTGTTATCTTCTTTTACATTTTTTGGACCATTTATGGCATTTTTTAAAAAGCCCATAGCAATGTATTTAATTTAATTTTAAAACTATAATAATGTAGGAGATATATTTAAATATAAAAAAGCTCATAATAATGAATTTAAATTTTGTTACTTTTAATTAATTAATAACGATGCATTTTTTTATATCATTGTTCTTATAAAACAGGTTACTTAAAGTTTTCACGTTTTTCATGTTTCCTTTAGATGGAGAATTTCGTACGTAATAAAACAACAACAAAGTATTATTAATTATGAATAATTAATTATTTATTAATAAACCGAAAAAAAATTTGAAACAATTTCTTAAATCGTAATTGCTATTTTATCTTATTATTTATCGATTAAAATAATTTTAATCGATAAAAAAATTTATATATATATACATATATATATTGGGCTACTTAGTATACAAAAATTAAAAAATTGTTTAATTGCTTTGCAGAAATAATTTTGTATGGCAAATATATAGATCCTTTTCAGTCGCAAATTAATTATTTCGCAAAATCAAATAATTTCGTTGTCAAAAGGACAGGGGTAGAAACGCCAATGGGTCAATTTAACGATAAAATTTTAATTAATCGATAACAACCTTAAGTTACTTCATATTTTTTAACCACGTTCAAGATTAGCCTTTAAGACACTATAAATCACCAATATTTAAGCTAAACAAAACTAAGAATAAATCGAGACTTTAATTAACAATTCATACCCACAGTTCTTGTAGCTGGTGTAACTGGCGTTGGACCTGGAAGATACAGTAGGTCTTACTTAGGCAAAGTTGAGTTGTATTTATTTAGAGAGAGTATTTGTTTTTTTAATTGCGGATAAATTGCGCATAGATTATTTTAAATTAATCAAAACGATGGTTCATTTTTACTTATTTTGTAAATTAATTAGGTAAAAGTAATAACATTCATTGATTAAAATAAAGATATAAAACGTAAAAAAACCCTTCTTTTATGACTAAAATTTTCTTTAATTTACGAGATATAATTAAACGTATATACATTATAATATGACGCGCACGACGTAACAAAAATATAAAAATGTATTTATATTT
Organism: Radix auricularia; assembly: GCA_002072015.1. Taxonomy (NCBI): domain Eukaryota; kingdom Metazoa; phylum Mollusca; class Gastropoda; family Lymnaeidae; genus Radix; species Radix auricularia. Next base: position 385,812 of record MUZC01004725.1, on the reverse strand, counting down.
TATATTTAAAGGATTTAAAGAGGTAAACTACTACAGTATGAATGCTAAATTTCAGTTCGATTTGATCACGGGAATATCGTATTGAGTTTCATAAATATAATAGTTGAGCTGCACAATTTCAACTCGGTAACAAACGGGAAAGTGGGTTAAAATAGATCCAATTTTTTTTTCTGCATACAATCAAGGCATCAATCAAGTTATCAATCGAGGCATCAATCAAGGCATCAATCTAGGCATCAATCAAGGACTAAATCAAGGCATCAACTAAGTGATCAATCAAGTAATCAATCAAGTCATAAATCAAGCAATCACAAGACCTGGAGGAATTTTATAGAGACGTTCAGCTCGAAATTATTTTAATATATCTCGTAAAGTATTTGTATACATAGACACACACACAAAGATATACAATGATATATATATATATATATATATACTAGCAATTTACCCACGCTTCGCTGCGGAAATTAAGATTTCAGTTAATGTTGAGAGCCCGCGTAACACCAATTCAAAATACTTATTGATTTTAATCTGAATCAATATAGATATACTAAATATATCAACTTTAACCGTTCAGGCTCCTACGTACACAAAAACTTTTAGATTTAAAGATGCGTATTTTATATATAAACCATATTATGAAAAATGTATTTCGCCAATCATCCCTAGTGAGAGCTAATTTAATATTCTTTGCCTCTAACCATCGCGGCAGAGGGGGGTACTCAACAATAACCAAAATTTTAAAGTTTCTTTTACGGGAACTTGGAGAATTAGTGTTGATTCAGTTTTATATAGCTCATTTTTGGTGAAAAAATGTTTTGGGCCCCCGCGACACATGAAAGGAAATTTTTAAAATATATATAATTAATTTTCCTTGTCACGGGAAATACAATTTTTCAATTTTTATAAATGTCATTGAAAAAACATTTTTTTTTCCCGGCACCCATAAGTGTGCATTTCAAAATTATTTTACACCGACTTTCGTCGTTAGAGGGTACTTACTTGACGATTTCCCAAAGTTTCATACTTTTACCTACACGGCGGGAAAGTGGCTAAGCAGCGATTTGCAATATTTGAAAAATAGTTTTTGGGCCCCCGGACCCAACTTTGTGTGATTTCTAAAAAGATTAACGTTAATAATCGTTCCGAGAGGTTAATCAACAATTTACCAAAATGCTTATACCTACACGGAATGTTGAATACTTATTGATAAATCAGTTTTTAATGTAAGAAAAAAACTACATTTGGGCCCCCAGACCCCAGTAAGTGATAATGTAAATATTGCTTTCGCCTGTTACCATTGTAGAAGTAAACTTAACAACTATCCAAAATTTTGTGCTTTCACCTACACGCGAAATAGTAGAATTAGTCTTTTTCATTTTTTATATAGCTCATAATATGAATAAAGCAAAAAGATGGCCCCCAGGCCCTAGGAGTGGTCAACTGGGGTTGAAACATAGCATATGACCTATTCTTGGTCAAATTGGGGTTCCATGCAAAATTTCACCACCTTGGGTCCAACGTTGTGGCTTTGTATTGGTAACAAACAAACCGACGAACAAACTTTCAGCTTTATATATTAGATATATATATGGAAGATAACCTGGGTTGTTCTGTGTTTAATTCTAGTTCTGCTTACTCTTAAACGTGTCTCTTAGTCTTCACGCATTTGATTAATTAGTCTTCACTCTCTAAATTCCACAGCAGAATGCACAAATAATTATGTTTAATATTTTATTATATACACTCATTATTCCAACGACTACACGAATTCACAAATCTCTCTAACACTTGCGTCTATCTCCCTATCCGTGCTTTCTCCGTCCGTCTGTACGTGCGTGACCGAGTCCAATCGTTCTTTCTCTGTCAGACTCCGCCTGTCCGAAAGTCAAAATGTCAATCAACGTGTACCTCCCCTACACAAGATGGTGTAGGGTGGTTTGAAGTAACCCGTCAGGGTCAGTAATCCCCCCTTTTCCTCGTCGGCTCCTTTCATCTAAGTTACGGCCGAGTACCTCGGTCTGCCCTACCTGACACCCGGCTAGATTATTTGCCCGCCTGATCAGTTTTCGTCTTCAAAGACCTGATTTAGAGTTCAAGCCAGATAACATCTTACGTCACATTTCGCTTCTACTCTCACACCAGACCCCTAGGCGCCTAAACCCGGCGGTCGCCCGCCCTAAATTCCCTACAATATATATATATATATAAATATGTATTAATTTGTCAAGATTATTTAAAATCAAATGGGCAAAATATGTCAAGATATAAAGTCAAGACACCTGTTTATTTTAAAATGGATAATACCGGATACATTATCATTATTTTGTTAAGACCTTTCTTAATTAAATTGGGGAATAAAATCTTACATGTTTAAAACAGTCTAGTATTTTGGGGCCCCAGCCCTGATGGAGTTGTCATTAGTAGTTTAGTACCCTATGGTGCTATGGTTTTTCACTAATGGCTATTAAGTATTTATACACAAAGTTTGGTTTAAATCCATCAATATAGCAAGTAGTTAGCGCTTAAAATATTTTTATATAATTCATATCAGCATACAATGAAATTATTGGCACCTCGGCGCCCCTTTAGTGTTAAAAGGAGAAAAAAGTAGCCAGTTACCATTCCGGGATGGTACTCAACATTCTCAAACATTTTCATGACAATCGAATGAATGATTGTGTAAGCTATAAAGGACAAGCACACGCATATACATACAGAAAAACTTAAATTTATACATATACTAGCGATTTCCCGCAATTTGCTGCTGGAAGTTGGAGAATTAGTGATTATTGAGTGAGTGCCTAAAAAGCTATATTTGGGTCCCCGGTGCCCAGCAAAAGATATTTTTAATAGTTATTCACCTGCTGCCACGTGGAAGTTTATTTAACAAAACCCCAAAGTTACACGAGTTTACCTATTTAGGGAATAGGTACAATACTGCTTTTCAATTTGTAAATAGCATATATTAGGAAAAACACGTTTTTGAGGCCTAGACCCAATGAGTGTGAATATTAAAATTATATTACTCCACTTTTTGTCGTGAGAGGGTACCCAACAACTTCCAAAAATTGTATGCATCTTCCTACATGGGAATGGGAGAATTAGAGATTTTTACTTTTTATATAGTTAATATTAGGAAACAAAACTACAGATTGGCCCCCAGCCCCCAGTAAGGGATATTTTAAAATAATTATTCACCTGCTACCATTGTGGAAGTGTTTTTAACAAACCCCACATTTTCATACGTTTACCTATTCAGGAAATACGAGAATTATTGATTTTCAAATTTTATATAGAACATATTAAAAAAACACATTTTGACGAACCCGGCCCTCATGAGTGTGCATTTTAAAATAATTTTACTCCAATTTTCGTCGTTAGATACCCAACAACTTTCAACTATTTTATGTTTTTACCTACACGATGAATTGTGGAATTTTTGATGAGTTGGTTCTTACTATAAAGAAAACCTTAGATTTGGACCCCCGGCCCCCTATGAGAGGAAATTTACCATTCCCTTTCGCAAACTTTCATCGGGTGATTGTACCCAACATCTTCCAAACGTTTCATGCTTCTACCTACATTGAGAAAGGAAGAATTATTGATGTTCAATTTTTATATAGTTTATGTTAGGAAAAAACTACTTTTTCCCCCCTCGCCCCCATTAAGAGATATTTTAAATATTTTTTCAACTGCTACCATAGTAAAAGAGTAAATATCCATTCCCCAACGTTTCAAGAGTCTACTTACGCGAGAAATAGAAGAATTAGTGATTTTCAATTTTTATGAATCTCATATAAGAAAACAAAACGTTTTTTTGGGGGGCCTCGGCCCCCATAATTGTGTATTTCAAAAGTCTTTTACAATAAAATTCGTCGTGAGAGGGTACCCAACAATTACCCAAAATTTCATGCTTCTACCTACATGGGAAAATGAAGAAATAGTGGTTTTTAATTTAAGAAAAAATATATTTTGGCCCCTAGTTACCAATTATTTGGAAATATAACATTATTTTTGCATATTTTTGTCGGGAGCATCTACTTGAAAAATTTCCGAAGTGTTATGCTTCTACCTATGTGGGAAATAAGATAATTAATGTTTATCAATATGTATACAGCATAAATCAGAAAAAAAGGTTTTGGGGGCCCCGGCCTCCATTAGCTGGAAATGTAACATTCTCTTTTGCAAATTATCATTGGAAGCATGAACTCAAACAATTTACAAAGGTTCATGCATCTAAGTATACGGGAAATATGAGAATTAATGATTTGCGATTTGTAAATAGCTCATATAAGAAAAAAAATTTGAGGCCCCATTATTTTTTGTTTCCAGTATCTCTATAATATCATTGGGGGATTGTACACAACAACTTCCTTAAGTTTTATGCTTTCTACCTACATGGGGAATGGGAGAATTAGTGATTTTCAGTTTTTATATTTGGCCCTAAGCCCCCGATAAGAGATATTTTAACAAATATTTCACCTGCTAGCATCGTGATAGTGTATTTATCAACTCTCAAAACTTTGATGAGTCTACCTATTTGGGAAATAGGAGAATTGGTGATTTTTAATTTATATATAACTCATATAATGAAAAAAATTGTTTTTTGGGCCCCAGCCCCAATGAGAAACAATTTAATTTTCACATTTGCCAATTATCGTTGCAAGCATGTGCTAAAAATGTCTAAAGTTTCATGCTTCTACCTACACGGGAAATATAAGAATTACTTATTTTCAATTAGTATAAATCTCATATAACGAAAAAAAATATTTTTGGGGTCCCGGCCCCCATGAGTGTGAATTTAAAAATTATGTTTTGCCAATTTTTTTTTGTAAGATGGAACCCAACAATTTCCCAAATTTTCATGCTTCTACCTACACGGAAAGTACAATAGTTAGTGATGTAATTTAAAAAATGCTTTTGGGCCCCTGGCCCCCATGAATGTAAATTTCAAATTTCTTTTTCGCGAATTTTTGTCGTAAGAGAATTCCAAACAACTTCCCAATGTTTTATGCTTCTACCTACACGGAATGTTCAAGAATCAGGGATATAGAAAAAAGCTTTTGGGTCCCCAGCCCCACAAGAGTGAGATTTTAAAAACTCTTTTTCGCCAATGGTCTTAGTTAGAGGGCACCCAACAACATCCCAAAGTTTCATGCTTCTACGTACACGGGAAGTTTGAGAATCAGTGATGAATGAGTGAGTGTGTCAGTCAGTCAGTCAGAAAGGGCTTTCCCTTTTATTAAAATACTAGAGGCAAGTACCCGGCTTCTCATGTGTTTTAAATGGGGTTTTCTATGGAAGCGTACTATACTGTTTATTTGCATTAATCGAAAAGGTACATTTATCTTTAGCAGGTCAAATACAATTGCCTGTCATAAAAGCACAGTGTCTGCAATTCTATACCAACAATCCTAAGACTCTGGCTCACCAGTTAAGACTGCACCGTCGTGGTAGTGTAATTAACAACTATTTCGAATTCCCATTATTCCAAATAGTAGAATTAAAGATTTTCAAGTGTTATATAGCTTATATGATTTAAAAAAACAAAACTATATTTGGGCACCACGCTTCCAATAAGTGTTATAAATATTTTTTCTATTGTTACCATTGCAGAAGTGTACTCAATACTTGCCAAAGTTTTATGCTTCTACCTACACGGGAAATAGGAGAATTAGTGATTTTCAATTTGTATATAGCTCATATAGGAAAAAGAATTGGGTCCCTGGACCCCAGAAAGTGATAATTTAAATATATTTTCGCCTGTTATAATTTGGGAAATGCGCTGAACAATATCCTAAAATTGCACGCTTCTGCCTACTCGGGAAATAGGAGAATTAGTTATTTTCATATACCTCAAATAAAAGGGGGAAATACGTTTTTGTTCCCCGGCCCCTATAAGTGGACATTTATGGAACGATTGCCTTTATTGTCGGGAGAGTGTGCTTAAGAATTTCCAAAAGTCCAATGAGTGGGAAGTGTAAAATTGTATTTTGCAAATTAGCGTTAAGAGAATGTACTTAACAACTTCCCAAACTTTCATTATTCTACCTACACGGGAAATAGCCGAATAGGGGATTTTAAATGTTTATATAGCATATATTAGTAAAAAAAAAAAACAATAAAAAAATTACATTTGGGTCCCCGGCTCCCAGTAAGTGATAATTTAAATAATTTTTACCAGTTACCACTACGTGATTGTATTTCGTTGTCTACATTTTCATATAGCCCACTTAAGAAAAAGTACATTTGGGCCCCCGGCATCACATAAGTGAGAATTTTATTTATTTATTTATTTTTTTTTTTTTGCCATAATTGCCAGGAGAGTAATTTCCAAAAGTTTCATGTTTTTACGACACGGTACATTGGAGAATTAGTGATGAGTTTGTTTCTAATATAAGAAAAACAAACTACATTTGGGCCCCCGGCCCCCAATGAGTGGGAAGTTTGAAATTATTTTTCGCAAATTAGCGTTAGGAGAGTGCACTTAACAACTTCCCAAAGTTTCATGCTTCTACCTACACGGGAAATAATAGAACGGGCGATTTTAAGTATTTATGTAGCGTATATAGGTTAAAAAAAAAAGAACTACATTTTGGCCACCGGCTTCCCATGAGTGGGAAGTCAAAAATTGTTTATCGCAAAATATCGGCTGGGTAGCTTACTTAACAACTTGCCAACGTTTCATGCTTCTACCTATCCGTAAAAAGGATAATTAGTAATTGTTAGTTTTTATATATAGTTCATATACGGAAAAAAAAACTGAATTTGCGCCCCCAGCCCACAGAAAGAGGAAATTTAAATATATTTTTGCCTGTTACCATTGCAGAAGTTTACTCAACATATTTCCTAAAATTGTATGCTTCTGCCTCAACGGGAAATAGGGAAATTGTTGATTTTCATTTGTTATATAGCTCAAATAAGAAAAACAAATTGTTAGGCCCCCGGCGCTCATGAGCGTGAATTTATGGAACGAAACCTATTTAAGAACCTTCCCCATATAATTATGTGTACGTTTACCAAATTTCACTTTACTGGGTTGTCTGGATCTTGAGTTATTAGGGAACAGACAGACAGACAACAAATGCGTCTTATATATATGTGTGTGTGTGTGTGTGTGTGTGTGTGTGTGTGTGTGTGTGTGTGTGTGTGTTTATATAACACCTGTTTACTTCAATACGGATATTAATGGATACATTTATCATCATTTTACAAGATCTTTAATAATTGAATTGGGGAATAAAATCTTACACGTTTACGAAAAAGGTATTATTTTACTTTACTAAAGTATTTCAATATTGGCTATCAAGTATTTATATTCAAACTTTGGTTTACATTCATCAATTTATCAAATAGATAGTGCTTTAGCTAAATTTTATATAGCTCATATAAGCAAAAATGGCATTAAGGGCGTCTGATGTAGTGTTGTTTTCGTCGATGAAAACTGAAACTAAAACCTTCGTCAACGAAAATATGTACATTTTCGTCAACGAGAACTGAAACTAAAACTAAAATTAGCAGCAAGACTAAAACTAGACGAAAACTAAATCTGGTAGACAAAAGACTGAATAAAAACTGAAACTAAAACTCCCCAACGAAATAAAAACTAAAATCCCCATTTATCGTTCTTTTCCGTTACTGCACTTTTGCTAAATTCTAGGAAATTATTATGACCTGATTTCTTTGATGATCGCGCATGCGCATCAACTGGGCAATTATATAAGTCATAAAAATAATACAATTATTTAAGATTGAAAGTTGACAATGACAACAGCAGGAACTGGTGTTGGTGGAGTAAGTGGATGCCCAAAATCGAGTGATGTTTGGGATTATTTCACTTACCGTATAGATTTAAACAAAAGTGAATGTTTGGTTATTAACGACGGTAAGAAATGTGAAAGACTGCTCGTGGGAAGGAATCCGACAAATCTAAAACGGCATTTAAAAGCTTGCCACAAGAAAGAAAATGATGCCATGGAAGAGAAAGAGAAGACTAAAGTAGCAGCAGCACCCAGTAAGTCAACAAAGTTGCCAGCTGCCAACTCTTCTGCCTCAAGGAAAATTACCGACATGTTTGGTAATAAACTTAATAAACAAAAATATTCTGCACAGTCTGTTGAAAATATTTCCAGAATGCAAGCTCTCTCACGATTCATAGCGAAAACTGGTGTTTCCACGTCGTTGGTAAGTAATCATGCTTTATTTATTTCTTATTAATAACTACTACTACTTCTTTGAACCTATAAACAAAAAGTCACACAAAGACACATGTGACATATCATTCATGTAGTATCATTACCTTACGAACATTAAATTGTAAAACAAAACTTTTTCATTATAATTTTATGTGTATTAAAATGGGAAGCATTATCACTAATTTTATTATGGGACAGGACAGGGCTTGAAAAAAATAATTGTTAGAGTACTTAAAACAGATAATATTTGTACACATGGCCACATGGCAGCTTAAATAGTATAACTGTTAAATGTTATTCATTTCATTGAATTAATATAAGAATAAATAAAAATGGCTGTATATTGGTACATAATAATTAATATGCAAATATAAAATGTAAATTGTAATATAATTACCATAATGAAAGAATGCAATTTACATGTACAGGTCAAGCATGAGGCATTCAGAGAGTTCTGCCAGGCAATGGATCCCAAGTTTCAAGTACCAAGCCGTACAGCTATACAAACGGCTTTAAAATCGGCGTGTGAAGAACTCGAAAAGAAGGTTAAAGAGAATATACAACATGCCGGCGTCTTACCCTTTGCTTGGATATTTGGTCAAAAAGGGGCCTTACGGCAGCGTTCCCTGGTGTTTCGGCTTGTTTGTACAATCCAATTATACAGCAAGGTGAACATTTAACACTGAATGTGTTTACTGTTAGTCATCCTCATACAGGTGAAAATATTGCTGCTAAAGTTAGCGATTGCTTCGAAAAATGGGGTATAAAAACTAGCCAAGTCATGCTAGTTATTACTGACAATGGCGCTAACATGATAAAAGCTTTTAAAACAATGTTTGTTGATAGATGCGAAACTGCCACTGGCACAGTTTCTGATTCTGATGAGGAAGAGGATGATGAGATTGACAATATTAATGAAGATAAAGACTATGAGGTTTCAAGGGCAGAAACGACTGTTGATGGTCACTATTTGAAATTGAAACGCATGGCATGTATGCCTCATACTATGCAGCTAGTTGTTAATGAGATGTCAAAGTGTGCTGATATAAAACCGATACTTGATTCAGCAAGGTGTATGGTTCAAAAGTTTAGAAAATCATCTGTTGCAACCCAAAAGCTGGTGTTGAAGAGCAAGAAAACTCTTATTGCAGATTGTCCCACAAGATGGTCAAGCACATTCCTTCTACTGCAGCGACTAATTGAACTGAAGGTTAGTGTGAATGCAGTAGCGGAAGAAATGGAATGGGACACTCTTCTTTCAAGTGAATGGCCAAAAATAGATCAGTTACTGAAACTTCTGCAACCATTTGCCGAACATACACGTTTACTCGAAGGTGATAAAGTTGTTATGTCATCAGTAATTCCAGCACTTATGGACATAGAATATCATCTTCTTGAGGCACAGTCTGATCAAACTCTGGACGCATCACTAAAAGAGCTAGCAGTCACCTTTTTGGGTGGCTTGAGGCGACGATTTGAGTTTGCGTTGGAACCAGATTCTGATATTTTTGAACCTATACCTTCAGCAGCTTGCCTGCTTGATCCTACCACTGTGTCAGCACTGTTCCTTTCAGGAAAAGGGCATCTTCTAAGTTCAGCAAAACAGTTTGTGTTGTGAGAAGAAACTGCTTCAGCAGCAGCAGCCGCAGTAAGTGCACAGCTTGGTCAAGTGATTTCAGCCGCTGGTCAGCCTACTCCTAACCGAAATATCACTGCAACTGCGTCTCCTGATAGCGTTGGTTCAACAGCCCTGACTACATCTGGACCTCCTCTCAAGCGCTTCAAATCCCCGACGCAACACATTGCGAACACACCACCAATCACTAATATTATATCTGCAGTTCGTGGGCCTGAAGACGAACTGGAAGATTATTTGTTGCACTATCAAGAAGCTGCCAAAGCAGTCAGTGAGGATGGCAATGGCTTAAGCTACTGGCAATCACAGAACGTTCAAAAAACGTTTCCGTTGCTTGCACCATTGGCCTTAGATATATTGACTGCACCAGCTTCGGAGGCTTACGTGGAGATAATTTTTTCTCTTTGTGGTGATTTGACTACTGGGAAAAGAAACAGAACTAATCGGAGTCTAGAAAAACGGGGTTTTCTCAAGCTGAACAGTCATTTGTTTTGACGCTTAGTCTTCACTCTTCAAGTGAACTGTTGTTACTTAGTTTAGTTTGTTCAGAGTTCTTGGTCTTAGAATGAATACATTTGTTTTAATTTTTACGTACGTTTTTGGTTTCTTATTATTATTACGTTTTTAGTTGTTGCTGTTTTATGTACATGCACTGCAAGTCTGCTAGTCTACAACATAGTCAAAAATTGAGTCATGGCATTGACACATAACACAATGTGATAGTGTGATTTATAATGTGACAATTGAGTGAATGGACTCAGTCTCAGTACACTGAACTGTCATCTCTGTGACTACTATTATTATGCTTCAATTTGTTTCAACAATTGATCATGAACAATCATGTTATTAGTTATTGGTGTTTACAAGACTAAAACTAAAAGTGAAACTAAATTGTATAAGACGAAAACTAAAATTCAGGTGTTTTAGTTTTAGTCGACGAAAACTAAAACGAAAACTAAAATTGAGCTCAAAACTAAAACTAGACTAAAACTAAAATTATTACAGAAAAAACGAAATAAAAACTAAAACTAAAATAGGACCTGGGACTAAAACAACACTAGTCCGATGCCCCGTGAGGGTTAAATGAAGGGAAAAAAAGTTGCAAGTTACAATTCCGAAAGGGTAATCAACAATCTCAAAAATGTTCAAGACAATTTTATGAAAAATTTATTGGGCAATAAAGGACAAGCATACACACACACACAGAGAACGGAGACATACTTTAATTAAATATATATATATNAGGGCTGCGGAAATTGCCGATTAATTTCTCGATTGATCGGTAAAATGTTTTGTCGATTAAAATTACTTTAATCGATAAAATAGCTATTAAAATTGAAGAAAATATTTTGAATATTTTTTTCTATTTATTAATAAAAAAAAAATTTTTTACAAACAAATATTTTTTTTAAACGTACAAACTTCTCCATTAAAAAAATATTTTTTTAAAGAGTAAATTTTAAAATAAACTGTTTTATAAAGCACATGATATATAAAAAAAACATTTTTTAAGTTATTTAACAATAGATAAATTAATATTCATAGACATTCAATTGAACGAATTATTTTTAAACATAGATTTTTTAAAGTAAATACTTAGGTAATGGGCATTTTATGAAATTTTCAGTTTAATGACGTAATAAATCTTATTTTCAGCTTTATGGGACGTGGTGGTCGAGAGGTAGCGCTCTCGACTGTCATACCGATGGTCACGAGTTCAAATCCACACGAAGGTGTGCATTTGTTCTCGGGGCCTGAGGAGTCCCCGAGTCACCCAGCTCTGAATGGGTACCTAACTAGACAATAGTTAGGCGGCTGGGGTAATGCGTGGAACCCCTATAGCCGTGGCCTGTGACCGCTACATCACATGCCAAAAGATCATCTCTCATGGTCTGTGGACGCAATTATCTTCTGCATAGAAGGAGCGTCTGTATATCTAAGATAAGATAAGATAATCAAAATTATCGATCAATTATTCGGTAATTTTTCAAACGTTAACGATTCAATTTAAATTTATCGATAAAAGCCCATTTATATATATATATATATATATATATATATAAATATATTAATCACTTGCCAACAGATCATCCTTCATTGTCTGTGGACGCAATTATCTTCTGCATAGAATGAGCGTCTGTATATCTAAGATATATATTTATATGTGTATATATATAATAGATTGCCTTACTAATGAGGCAATCAGTAATTTTTTAAATTAAACTATTATTTAGTTTAAATATGCAAGTGTTCATCATGTGATATGGATGTACAAACGTGAAAAATATTAATGAGGTTCCCTCAAAATGAGATAAACGAATAACATAAAACCCGAAGCACTTCTTTAAGATAACAAATAATATTGCTATGGGTTTGTAAAGAAAAACAGCTGTTTTACATACTTGTCGTTGTCGGTGTCGTCCTTCTCGTATCTAAAAGATCGTGAAAAAATGCAATAAGCAAATTAATTGGGAAATATTAACATAGATCTTATGAATTATTTGACAACGCAATTTTACATACATTTTTTAAAAAATACAACACATTAAGCATTAGTTTTATTGCAAATTCAACAATGATTCCATCGGAGAAGTAAGAGACCTTACGAGATAAAAAAGTATATTGTTAAACTTAGAAAAATTGATAGGCCTTGTCTTTTTTAGAGTAAAGACAATATCAATATAATTAGTGATTCTTTACCAATGGAAATAATGAGACTTTGCCTATAGTAGAAATTAAAATATGCCATTGAAAAAACTGTCACTGAGTCAAATGAGGAAATGAGACTGTGGCAATTAAAAAAATGGGTCAGCTTCAATGAAAGCACTTGGAAATTATATAATTTAGAATATGCCATAGAAGAGATGAGACTGTGCAAAAAAAAATAATTGTGACCATTAAAATTGAATTCATGAAAATTTGGCGAAAAATAAAATATTATGTTGAGAAGATCAGACTTTACTAATGGAAAAATATGATGTGTTAGTTGATGAAATGAAACTGGTGCAATAATGATGGAACTTTAGCGATTTAAGATATGACTTTATTGCAATGAAAGACGCAAGTCGTTAAATTAAAAGAAATCATACTTGCAATATTAAAATAGAAATTCAAGCCATTATAAAAATGTGTTGCTGATTAATGTAATCATTTACTTTTTCCCAATTATTTCAAAATATTACAAAGTATTTGAAAAAAAAAAAACAATACTGTGAGCTTCTGTTAATCAAGAATCCTTTCATTACATTAACGTTAATGTCTACTTACATGCTGGTTTTTGGTATGTTGACTTCGTTACTGTAATGAAAAACGTATTCTATTGCTTCAGAGTTTTTAACAAGGCAGTTTATTATTAAAATTATTAAAAATGAAATTATATTTAAATTTATGCAATTATGTAGTATCTATTTGTTTAACTTTAAAAATGAGCAGTAAAATGATTTTATCGAAGTAAACATCTGTAGTTCATGTTAATGAGTTAAATTATGTTAAAAGATAATTTATTAACTGTGATTTATTTGCATACACCAAAATCTTTAACAATACAAAACTCGAGCAGCTATTTTTTTCTCACCCGTCTTAGCAGCCCCCTTTTTCCAATGTCCGCATTTAAATTAAAAGATTGTCAAATTTAATTTCTGTCTCAGTTTTATAAAAATTAGAAACATTTTGCTCATCTGTTTAATTCTCAATACAGGGCTTTATAAAATGCATATCGCCGAAATAATATAAATTAAATAATATATGTAATGCATGCCTTTTAAATTCTCACTGCGTGACTTTACAAAATAGTGTCCATCGCCTCCTAATTCAAGTTGACACGTGTAGTTGCCAGTGTCCTCCATTATAGTGTCAAGTACAGTAATGGACAAATTGATCTTGTTCATATCTCCTTTATAGTAATGTGGCCCTATGCTCGCTGAAACGTCCCAGATTCTAGTTTCATCGAAATTCTTAAAATACAAAAAAAACAACAAAAAAAACCAAAAACAAATTTTCACGTTATTGATATTGTTACAAAGTGGATTTATCACAATACATATTTCTTTGGGTAGCTTTACAGTTAACGAACGTCACTTTCACAATTGAAGTCAAGTCAAAACAGATTTTTAAAAAATACGGGTTTTCTTTCAAATCCTTTATATATATATATATATATATATATATATATGTGTGTGTGTGTGTGTNAGAGCGAGGGAGAGAGAGAGAGAGAGAGAGAGAGAGAGAGAGAGAGAGAGTGGAAATGTACACTCGCTTTTCAGCTGAAATCTTATTCCTTCAACTTTCAATTACGAAGAAAATATCAATTATATTTATTACGCATTCCTCTGTGAACGATGACTTAAGGTAGAATTTCTGGCTTTAAAATCTAAACCCTAGTAAAGTAATATTCGGAATTTATTATTAAAATGGAAACTCACTCTAGTGTACAACATAACCTCTACTTAGCTCATAGATTGAAAAGGAACATACACCCCAATATGGAATTCTGCGGTCGTATGGATCGAACATGTACAGCACAGTTTCCTTTTCCTCGCTAACGACAAATCGCTTCAAAAAGACTATATTTACATAACCAAAGTATTCTTCGTCTGGAATGTCAAATCGGAAACAATCACACGTCATGGTGAACATTTCTCCTTCCTCAACAATCGATTTGTCTAAAATCTTTAGGAATCCTTGTCCTTTAGAAAAACAAAAACGCGCACACTTAAAATCATGTAATGGACATAGTTTTAATTACTTATTCATGGCTGAAGTGATTGTGACAGTAAAAAAGGCAAAAACTTGCATCAGTGAGACGAAAGAAATGTAAGGGATATATTTTTTTTCTAAATATGTTTTATCCTTTTTCTTGCGATTGTGTTTTTACCTTCAGATATATTGGTTAGATAAGTCTACACATGCCACCAAAGTCACACAAAAATTTTTATGTTATATGTTTTTTTCGTCCTGTCATTCAATAGCTCTTAAGGTAAGTTTTGTAAAGAAATGTACATTTTTTCCCGATATCTAACAATCTAGGTGAAGGCTAGAAGTTGAATTTATTTAGGAATAGCTTAACTCCTTGTTATCTTAAAATCAAAATAAACGAATTTACTTATATGTTGCTTTAAAATTCTTTCTATGTTCTCGATCCAACAAATCTTTTTTATCACTTCTCTATTTTTCTCAGTTCTTCACTCATCATACAAATTGTAGCTGATTAATTCTATTTTCATAAATGTCTCAAGGCCATGATCTTGGGGTCATGGTGTGGCAGTTATCCAACAATTAAATTATTTCTTTAGATATGGTGAAGATATCCCGTTTGATAGCTAGAGTGCTTTAAATGATAGACTAGACTTTGGGTACAGTTCACGAAACTGCATCTTTTAAATATTTTTTTAATCTTGAATTCCTATCATTAATAACATAAATGTACATATTAGGATGTACAAGCCTGGGACGTAGCTCAACGCACATAACATACATTTATGTATGAAATGTAATTAATACACAATTATTGGTGCTAGCGTAGATGCCAAATGTATTGACTTGTTAAAATTCATTTTTGTTTTGCTTGGTTGATGATTTTAACCAAAATGGAAAATTCACGTACTTGCGTCATCATTATTTGTGAAGCTGTAAGCAGAACATGTAATACATCATTGCCTTAAAATTTTCATTTTTAACAATTTTATCACCTGTTTTACTGATGATACTGAACACGTTTAAGAAGAATAATTGTGACCACTTCATCTCGTTTCTATCGAAATTTATCCTTTGACATTTTCTAGTAACATTTTACATTAAAAGTCTGTAAATGTTTTGACATTTCATGCCTTTCAACTTCTATTGAATCACGCTTCGCTCCAGTTTCATATTCTGTAAGGAAAATGTAATAGTAAAGAAAATGTTTAACTACAGCCCTTCAATGTGCAACCATTAAATAACAAGTTAAACACATCACCTGCAACTTTTTTTTATTAAAAAAAAAATAAATCACACCTTTCGAAGTGCACACCACAACTTTAATATGCATTTCCATAATTTTTTAATTTTTTTTTAAAGTAATTAAAGAAAATGAAACCACACCAAGTCAGAGTAGATCTACATCTTACTTATCTTACCCATATTTACAAGCTCTGCTCAGTTCAATTATGTCCTTTCAAAATCCTAAAAAATTAACCTACATATGAAGATCAAAAAAGAAACTTCATCTTTGTACATGCCTTTAGTTAGGAAAAATGACTTTAACCATTGAGAGGTAAATAATGTGATAAAGGGAAGAAAAGACTTGGCTTAATTCTTTTAAGAAGAGAAACTTGGAATGGAAGGGTATTTAGAAGTCTATACCTGGTAGTACGGGTAAAAATTAAAATTTTTATAAAATTGTATCGCTCCTTTTGCACGTTTTTTGTAGTCTTGTATATCTTTCTTAATGACATGCAAGACATATTTTATCTTTTAAAATATTCATTAAAGATGATCTGTAACGATACACTTGAAAGAAATCACCTGTATTAATCAGGGCGTGAGAGATCATGAGTGTATAATAGGGTTACTGTTGTTGCACTCACTACGACAAAATTCAGCTGATCCTACCAATAGGCGCGTAAACAGAGCAAAAATTGTGAGAGGAAAAGTTATTTTAGATAAGCTGTTGGCAGCAGGGTAACGAAGTAGTAGTGCGCTCACGTAACAAGCTGTGGGGTGTGAGAGCGAGCAAAACCAAGCCCAAAAATGATATGATTGAAACATTAAGGGACTTACAAATTTTATTTTCAACAAATGGTTTTGTTAAAAAATGCTGTGAAGATTTTTAAGGATAATTAAGTGCATTGTATATCGATAGCTGTATTTACAATTTAGATTTGGCCATTCGTTACATGTCGTGCAAAGTAAAACTTTAAACCGGTTATGTTTGAAACATGTCAGAATAAATTCTTTAGCAAGAAAACTAACACGATTAAAAATTAAACATTATACAAATTATGTGTTTCAAATTTCCCTTAAATTTTGTTTTTTAAAGCCTGCGATAATGAACTATTTTTTACTCCAATAACCTCTTCTTTTTATTTTGAGTTCGTAGTGGATTCTAGTGTTTCCATTAGAACATTTTCGGGCTTGGTAAACCTTGGTGTCTACCATTCCTCTCCAGGTTATTAAGTATTACTTTATCGATTAATCGCTTAAAATTTTAAAGATTTAAATCTATTTAACGAAGTAAGAAATGAAATTAATATGAGATAGCGGCCACTAAATAATAAATTTTCTGACGAGTACAGGAAAATATTGCTTTAAACTATTGACTAACGGAAATGTTCGAAATGTTAATAAAGTTTGCCTACCATGATTCTAGCACTTTGCCTACTTTTGAAATCAAATGAAACACGTTTTAAGCTAATGGCAGTAATGGAGAGTGACGTAGACAGAAAATTATGACAGCTCTTCTACTAAATAATTGCATTACAAAATGAAAATAAAAGTTCCTAATTCCATTTACCCTCTACCAATTGAAACTTTATGAGCTACAATATCTGATAATCTCATTTTTTACAAAGACCGTTTTGTACATACCTGTTTGCTCAGTTCCATGTGAATGATTGTTCAATGCGGCTGGTTATATTGCCAATTAGATCCGCTCATCACTTGAATCTAAAAATGTCAACCCGTATGTGCTTTTGCTTATCTGGTTAAACGATGATAGAAAACGAAGACAATCCAGTGTTTAATAGATTTTACAAAATAACGTTTAATAAAGGTTATTATGACATCATACGTTTTAATGTAAGGCTTTAATGTAAATTAACAATTAATAAATCCATTAGTTTTCAAATGATAAGAATTAAATTTAAATTAATCATTAATGACACACACACACAAACACACACACACGCACACACACACACACACATATATATATATGTTTATATATATATATATATATATGTGTATATATATATATATATATATATATATATATATGTATATACATACAAGGGCGGCGGAAATTAACGATGGTTTTAACGATTAATTTTTTAATACGATTAATGGACTCAGCATTTTTAAATGTACTGAAATTCAAAAAGTAAAACAATTCATCCAAAAAATCAAAATGTAATTTCCGAGTTATTAAAACAACAATTTGGTTCTACACTATTGAGAGAAGTAAATGTTTTAAATGTTGATAAAGTTATACAATATTGTATCGATTACGAGAAATGATTTACCTACGATGCAAAGTTCTCTTTAAGTATAAGCTTGGTGCTTTGTGTGCAAATTTTAAAACATAATTCATGGGAAAGATAGAACAAAATCCTAATTTTTGCAACTTTTTTATAAAATGTGCTTCGCGGTGATTCAAAACTCCTACGTGGCGTCTGTCAATTACCTGCACAGCTGCTCTACTTACAAGGAACATTGCTACCATGGTTCTATCAATTCACTTACATTTTACCTGCAAACCAAACATCCACTACTGTGTCTGAATCTTAACTTACACAATGTTAAGCTATGTGAATGATTGTTCAGCTCGGCTTGCTATAAAGTCAATAACACCGTTCAGTCCCACTCATCACTTAAATCAAATAATTTCAATACACTTGTCTGTTGCGTTTCAGGTTAGAGATGTCTAATAAAGGAGACTTTCCATTGTCATCTTGATTGTCGGTATGTAAGTTTAATCAATTTCAATGTGTTGCTTTAATAGAAATTAACGATTAATTTATCGTTATTTTAAAAAAAATTAACGATTACTTTGAAATTAATTGTTAAAAGCTTTATTTAAAAAAAAACAATAATGGGGCTCCAAAGCCAAAGAGGTCAATAATACGAGAGCCGATATATTGTAAATAATTTTTTGCCTCAAGAAGGAATCCGATGATTAAAGTTTATTGAGGTACATTGTACTTATACCCCTTTAAAATAATAATCCTCATTCAAGCAGAGCCGTCTTAACAATAGCGGGGCACTTTTCAACTCAGTTGAAAATGCGAAATGGTTTGCACGGGGCCCATTTTAAGTAGTTGTAGGAATTAATAACGATAATAAATGACGATTAAGAATGGCGGGCCAATGAAAGCGTGGGGCCCACTGAAGCTGCATTTGTTGCACTGGCATAAGACTCAGACTGGCTCTGCATTTAAGTACTTGAGTTACTCCTTTTATGAATTCAAAGAATTAGCGACTGTCAACACTTTACTTGATATATCAGTATCAGTACACTAAAATCTTAGTGGCTGTGACTAAAAACTATAAAGAAGCATATTATTGGACTAGACATCTTTAGCACTACTTGCAGATGGCTATAGAGATATTGTTGAATAGCTAACACATTTTACATGAGATCCTCGCTTTAGTATGAAATGAATGAGAAACCTGTTGCTTTACACTATAGAAATCAAGGCTAAAGCAAAGAGAACGGTGCGCTCAATTATTTACATTGTTATGGCAGACAACATATTTCCGGAAAAGAAATCGTGTTTTTTGCATCAGAAGGGAGAATAAGTGCACTTATTTGTATAGATCTACATAAAAGTATTTAAGTTTGCAGTTTTAGGGTATACATTAGGTTTAATTGTATACATTTTAAATTTAAAATAGAAAAAAAAAGAAGTATAGTCGCCAATAATACCATTTATGAGAGCGCTTACTAGCCTTGATTTCACTCAAATCGACCATTGAATCACAATGAATTTTTCTTTGATTTCTTGTTCCGTTTACTAGCCAAGAGTTTTGGTGTTTAATTTGTACTAAAGATAAGTTTAATCTTCTTTTAAAGATGACGTCATTATTTCATGCTGTAGTTACAGTCCAAAATGTATAAAAGTCTTATAGGAAAATTAATTTGGAAAAACGTTATCATTTGATAGGGAAAACATAAGCGTCCATAAATGGTTTGTTTGTTTGTTTGTTTGTTGTTGTTTTTTTTCTTTTTGTGTTTTTTTAGTCATCTTATATAAAAATTTATTTTTTCAAGTATCAAAGTAAATGTTTCTATAATAAAACTTCTCAAAATGTTAGAATGAGTTTTGGATTTTCATGAACAATTGAATCATTACAAATCCCTATGATATTGTTATACTGTTATACAAAACACGGTCTTGATAAGGAATGTCATTATCGGATATCGGTTTTTATTAAGTTTCCAAAATTGTGGAGGGAGAGAGTTGATGTATTCAGAAACTTTCATCACTATTTTGTAACGTATCTTAAAACAAGCTGTACCCAATGGATTTTTAGTACTCCGTATCATTTATCTACATCACGTATTCGAAAAAAAATATATTCGTGCGTTTTAATGTATAAATAGATTATGTATTTTGAGCATTTCATAAAATCAAAGGAAATGCCAACAATTAGAGATTATTTGATCAATATTCTTTAGAAAGAGAAGAAGACTATACTCGTTTACCTATTCACACAGAAGTACGTTGGTTATCAAAAAGTTCATATTTAAATTGCGTTTAGGCTTTCTTTGATTCAGTGTTCAAATTCCTGGAAAATCAAAGATATTGATTAACAACACAAATAGATAAACAAACAAAAAATGACTTAACCTTTGGAACTAATTTATTTAACCAACTTAAAAGAAAATCTTTTGAAACTAAAAGGTAAGCAATTAAATTTTATTAAAAAAAAGAGGTAAAATCTGAATTTGTTGCAAACTTTTTTTTGTGCCAACAATATTTAGGAATAGAAGAATGTTCTCAGTTTCTAAATATTTAACAATAAATTTCAAAATAGAGATAAAGATTTGATGGCTTAATGTCTACACTTAAAAGCTCTTCATGCAGACCTTAAACTTGAACAAAAAATTTGAAGACCTTCTTCACTTCGATATTCTCGAATGGTAGTTGAACACTTTTGAATGTGGACAAACTCAAATCCCAAACAATGATTAATACAGACTAATACAGGAACATCATACATAATAGGACTGCATAAAACTTCCTTCCAATGTTAAAAAAGCATATCGCTAATTCTGGTTACAAAGTCTTGTCCGATTTAATGTCCTGCATTATGGGTTTTTGTAAAGAATGTATTCACTGCTTTCTCGTCTTCCTATTTGGTGGAAGAAAGATTCAGTAATGTTTTGAAACTCATCATTAAAACACTGAAAACTACGAGAATTTGCTGCGAGTGGGGATTTCCAATTGCTACTCACAATTGATTCGGTAATAAATACACTAACAAAATATCATCACGTTAAGCTAATTTATGAATTTTTTTGTCCATTTTATTTACACAAAATATATAGTTTCAATATTTACCGTACTTCTTCATCAAAATGCTGCTTTTAAATTATAATGTCTGAACTATGCATTAATCTAGTTCTTTTCACTTGGTTGTCCGTTGGGAAGTTTTTGACTATCAAAGGTGTCCATGGGACAAAAAAAAAATTGGAACCACTGGATTAGATGTTGATAAAAAAGACTATTTGAGCTTAGTTTATATTTTTGACAATACGATGATATGAGATCATGATAATTAATAATTTGACCGCTTATATAACGCAATACCATATCAATAGTATACAGAACTCACAAGAAAAGAGTTACATAAACAAGATGAGAAAGAACAAAAGAACAAACAAGACTTTTCGTTGCACTAACTTTTATACACTGACGGATGTAAGCTGATCTTACAGATGGCGGTAGAAGATGTGCAACAAATGTGAGTGATCATTTATTAAAAACCACGTTGTCAGAAATAATGTAGCAAAAATAACTAATTAGATTTTGTTGACTATATATCAGAGGAATTATTGTTAGAAGATACAAAGTACATGTTGCTTATTATTTCAAAATAATTTTTTTTTTTTAAATTTTGAATTTTTATTGTATCCTAATCGTATAATGTTTTAATAATTTAAATAATAAGCCGTAAGAAGGTAAACTTGTGCATGGCAAAGGGAAATTTGATTAAACACGTTTTTTTTTGTACAAGAACAAAGAAAAAAAATAATTACATATTGCTTGATCTAATTATTATTTTAATAGGTAGAAGATTTATGACAAATTTATGACTTTGTATCACTAATGAAAGTGATCGCGTTTAATTGTTTTATCACTTACATAAAATAGCAACAACAAAAAATAGATTGAGCACGTTTGCAATCCGTAAATCAAGTAGACCAACATATCTTAATTTTCTTAAAGTTATATAGATAAATTTAATATAAATACTAGCAAGTTTTTAACTAGCGCAAGGTATTAATACTACGCCTCATTAAGTGTGACAAGAATTGTTGTATGTGATACATTTTTAAGGGGAAAAAATCAATTAAAATTGCAAACATTTAAAATTACATGCATAATATTAAAAACGAGCAAAATACCCGTGCTATGCTACGGGGTAGGCACAATAAGAGTAACTTTATTTAGTTTTGGGTCTCAAATTCTCCTTAAAATTTAATATAAACGGATCTGGAAATTAGAGTTGTGATAAATCAAACCCTTCTTAATAAAAACAAAGATAAGTGTGTCGAGAAAAATAAACATATTATTAGTTTAAATATTACCCATCAATTTTGGTATTTCTGCTTTAATATAGCAACATCATTATCATCCGTGGCTCTACAGCCCATGTAGGGCCCTGGCTTGCTCAACCACATCCTTCCATTCAGATCGATTGATGGCTTTCTTTCACCATGCTCGAACCCCTTTAATAACGCATGGTATATTCTCTAACAGAATAACAAATGTCGTTAACAGTTACAAAAAGATAACGGGCAAAGTTCACTTTCTGTTCACGTGAATCAAAACATGAAAACAATATTTTCCACAGGATTTCTTTTATTCTTAGAAATAGCTCGCTAAACACNAAAAAAAATTACATTTCCGCTATTTAACACCACTCTTACAACAGTGTATAAACGCTTATACACGTACCATTTTATTATTTAAAATCCCTGAGCGTTTACTTTCAATACGAAGTTCCTTATTGTCATTTTATAATGAAATCGATCCAAAACACTTACTTGTATTAAATAAGCACCTAAGAGAAATAAATCTTCCTCCTAATTAATATTTGCAATTGTTTTTATGATAAATCACTTGTTAAATGTTTCAAAAGCGGTTCCGTGTTAATTTTTCTATTAAGAAATTTCATTTTCTGTAATTTTGACTTGTTATACGCCCGTAGAATATTTGCCTCTATCTGATTATATACGTAGATGTATAAAAGCTTATATTAAAATGTAAAATTGATATTTCGTCTGCAATTAAATAATTTCTTCACATTTATTTCTATAGTTATTTAACAGTGACTAAAAGAAATTAATTAGTTCGACCCATCTTCGTGTGATTTTATTATTGTAAAATACAATTAAAAATTTAGAAAGGTTCCATTTTTTTAATTAGCGCTAATTAGCCTCAATCTTATCCAATTACATATTATAACTATAAATAATGCACTTTCAATAGCGACTATAAGTTCATTTCACTGTTTATTTTCCATTGAGGCAATTCATGCGAGTAATCGTCCAACTAATGCGCAAGGGCTAAATTCTTCTTAAATAAAGTAAAACCATCTCTGAAAAAATGATTGGAGATTGATCTTCTCATTAACAGTTTTTTAAGTCACATTCAATGACTTCCCGTTATCTTTTATTCAAGCACCCACAAAGATCGCATCGGCAGAGACTTGTGTTCATAAAATTGACGGAATTTTTCATAATCCAGTGCATAATTTTAACTATACATAAACCATTACGTGGTAACGTCTTTTCAATATTTAATTTCACTTTTAGCAATCTATGAATTAAATCGTTATTTCACAACTAATACAAACACACAGTCACACGCACACACAGACGCACTTACACACATACACATAAACACACTCGCACACATGCATATTCACACACTCGGATTATAATCAGGATAAAAAGTAACATGAAATAAATTAATATAATAAAAGCTTCATGACGCCACTTAATTGTTTTTCTTTTACGGCGCGCAAAACCACACCCTCTGTTAATCTCAAACCCAAAATCATTATGATTTTAAGTCTAAATTTTCATTTTTAAAAAAAGTTAGCAAGAGTTGCGTGGTATAGGGGCTTCACACACACACACTGACGGACGGAAATGTGCTTAGGCGCATTATTATATAGATATCAATGTCGCAGCTAAATGGTGTAGCGCGAAAATTAAACACTATTTGTTTGCACACCTTTATGTTATACAGAGGTCGTTAAGTTGACTAAAATAATTCGTGCTGTTTATCAAATAAAGCATCGGCTAGATCTATGTTTAGTATTGTTGAGTCCCTCATTACCATAGCCTAGAACCGCCACAATTTAACAACCGTTGAGGGTAAGGGTAAGTTTATCAACGCAGCAGGGACGCTGTCCTTGAGATGTGACAAAGATTCTGGAAAGTCTAATGGACAATGGACAATTTTATAGGACGCTATTACAAATTAGTAATAGGTGATCATGTGGAAGTTGACTGAATATTCTCAAATGCATGCAAGTGAAAAGTTGGTCCATGACAATTACCAAACCAAATGAGAGCTGCACGCTGACCCACGACACAGCACACGGGGAAGCCAGAGGTCTTGAAATACTTGACCTAAACCTTTCAGTAGTCTCTCTCTCTCTCTCTCAATGCACCAGGTCTGAGTTGACTGTCGAATATAGTTGAGCTTAGCTGAGAAGTCTTTTTAGAGTTTGAGCAGTACTTAGACCTAGAATAGTCAAATGTAATGTTTGTTACTTAATGCTTTTATTCCTTTTATGCTTTGTTGATTGATATATTTATTACTAGCAAAAGTTAAATAAGATATTCAAATTATTGTTTCAGCTAGTAAAAGGTAGGACTAGTGAAGTAAAGTAGGAGTTTAAGTAAAGTTGTAGTAACCAAGGATAATAAAGTAGAATTTAAGTATGTGTTGTTAATAAAGTATAGTAAAGCTGTTAGTATAGCTAGTAGGTAGATGAAGAAACCACTAGACTAACATCTCAGGCAGTAGACGCGCTGTTGGAGCGAGAAAGGGACAAGGTGGCCTTGCCTCACACGAGAGAACCCTTGCTGGCGTTGACAATGGCTATCATTCCGCAGAGGGAGATAGAGCTACGACTGACCGGAGAAGCGTAGTCGTAACAGCCAGTTCCTATTAGCTACGCGCATTTCAAGAGGGAAGTTGGGTCGTAAGAAATCCTTATCTTTATTGTTGATATATATTCATGTTACCTGTATGTTTCTTTTTAATGTATTCATTTTGTATAAATATTTCATGTATTAAATATTTTCTCTGCTGTTTACTTAGTGAAGACTAAATATTAGTATTTTGTACTTATGGGACTTGAGCCTTATTGTTATTATAATAGAACATATAGCTAATACTAATTACACCAGACAACGAGACATATAGGTGCTGGTGTCTATACCCTATAGCCCAGTACTCAACATCTGGGGTCTCAGCATTTTGTAAGCACCCAGTATTCAACGTCTGGGCGCTCGTCGCTTTCAACAAATATGTTCAATATAAAAATACTAAATATAGTGCTAATGAGCTTTATAAAGGTAAAATATTTTTTTAAAAAATGAAATAAAAGAGTATCTAAACAATATATATCAGTTAAAATATGAGAAGTCCACTAGAAAAAAGATACTCAATCATTTGTGAGTATTTTTGACTACAAACACATGTAATAAAAACTTTATTTATTAAAGTTGGTCCTATCAGTGCATCTTTTTGTTAAAAAAATTAAATTATTATTATTATTATAATTGCTCAATAAATTAAATATAAATTGAATCTCCCTATATTTTGAATATCTTTTTAGAAAATAAGTTGTTTGGAAATACAGAAATATGTTCACTTATTTTTTTGCAAAGTAAATGAATTACATTTAAAAACTAGAGACCACTTTGTCTGTTTAATTGTTAGGAATTTTATATTTTTATCAGGGCTGTGCAAGGTGCAAATGTTTTAAATCCGAATAAAACCATAATCAGTCCAGAATTATAAAGTAAAATCCGTCCGAAACTATTAAAAATAAGTATGACTCAACCCGTCAGCCGGAGATATGAAGTCTATTCCTGTCGGAGCCGGATATGGAATTATAAAAATGTCAGTATTTCAAGATTGCCCAAGCTGGAGGTCAACTTGGTGGGAGGCGTTTTTGACCTTGTGTCCTTTACGCCCAGGTGACCGCTCCAGTATCAACCACTATGGGGGATTGACATCTTTAACAACCCCTTGGCGCCAGAGAGCTGAGAGGGATTTCAGGAATGCTGATTTTCTTCCACATTAATTAGTGATGTCTTACAACTGAGCTCTAAGCTATATCCAGAAAGATTGATAGATCTAAATAGTGTTCAACTTTTTAAAAAAAGATATATTCAGCAATTAGAAAATAATGGTGACTAATATGTAAAATGACAGTGGTATGAACAATATTAAAATAATTATAAATAGAATTACATTTAACTTTTAAGGATTAAAGATAAACCATTCAATTTTTATATAAAAGTGGAAGAAAATCAATATTATATATATATNTACATTTATCACGTTTTTTCTAGTGATGTCAAAAAAAGTATCTTCTTCTAAAGATCCTATTAAAATTATACCATGCAACAATAATTGGAAGGAAAAAAATCATGTTAAGCCTGGTCCCTATTGGAATTCAGGACGTGTTAGCGCATTTTCGTATTATGTATCAGTACTTATGTTAGATATCAGCATTATGTAGTTATCAGTAATTGTGTTTAGATTTTAGACATATTTTTATGAATTTTCTTGTGTAATAAATATACCTCACATTTTTTATTTATTTAAAAGTCATGTCTTTACATTTTAAATTTTTTATTTTCTCTTTGATCTAACTACAAGTCACCTCAAATGATGACGCAAAACTCTCTAAACTTTTACACATATTCTAATGACGTCAACTAAAAAAAAAACTAATTCGCACCACTCTTCAATGCTTGAAAAACTATGTATTCGACTTCCGGAAATGGCGGTCGTTCCCTGCGCTAGTGTTACCTCTCGATTCGAAATATTTTTTGGTAGTTTTAACGGGTTTTTTTAACGGATCCAGTAACTGAGTGTTGATGCACAAATGGCAGGTCAGGACAAACAAAAAACATATATACATCATGGGTCTAGGACTTATGGATGCTGTGATCTAGGGTGATGACAGACGGACGGACGGACAAAACGGGTGCAATAGCGCATTCGACTTCTCGAAAATTCGCTAAAAATCTTTTATTAGGGCAGGCCAAAGACCATCATTGGAAAGAATATTGATTAATTTTTGAGAAGCATATTTTTTTTTTTATTTCAGAAATATTCATTAATATTTTAAGAGCTTTTCATTAGTAATTAAAAAGGATCAAATTATATGTGAGAAAAACTCATCCATTTTTAAAAGGAAAATAACAGGAGGTCTTCTCTAAGAATGGCATCATTGGTGGGCGTGTTGGGACACAATCTGACAGCATTTTATGGTCAGCATTTGTTGGTCAGCATTTGATGGTCGTTTGTTACATTGTTGGTGGGCGTAGTGGGCAATGATCTGACAGCATTTGATGTTCAGCATTGGTTGGTCAGCATTTTATGTTCATTTTTTACATTGTTGGTGGGCGTGGGGTGCACAGCTTGGTATCATATGGTGGTCAGCATTTGATGGTCGTTTTTTACATTGTTGGTGGGCAAGGTGGGGCACAAATTGACAGAATTTGATGGTAGTCCAAAATATCGTGGGCAGACGTGTTGGGGCACAATATGGCAAGACGATAATGTACTTTATACCATCGTCTTTCTTTATTTGGGACAACAGATTCCCAAATGAGGCGATTGTTATCGTTGGGGCTTAAGCGCGGATATACCTACTGTTTTAGACCGCTCAAGGATGTCTAATTAAAAATGCAATGACTTTTGCTTTCTGGTAGGACATGTCTGCGGCAGCATACGTGGTGTCGAGAAGGTCTCGGCCCGCGCTTGACATCGATGTTAACAAGAGATATGGAGAAAACACCACGGCCAACTTTTCTGGCGTCATCCCATTCACCGATGAGTGGTCGGAAACCCTAAAAAAGACCATACAGGAAGAAACATCTAAGAAATGAAATCATAACACAACACAACCTTTTTACCAAGGAAATTGTTACTAATTGACTTGTAAGATAAAAGATTGTAAACATTGTACTTGGTTATGGGTTACGTTCAGACCCTTGAAATTAACGTCATTCTCACATCACCCACGTATTTAATGTCATTTTCTGGTTATTTATATATTATATAGTTTATGTCGTCTGATTCTAATGCCGTTGTAATGTCATCTCCTGCATTATTCTTATATCCAATCTACAGCATCAAAGTTTTCTTCTTGTTCAGTCTAGCACATAACTTACCTATGGAGATGATTGATAATGGCCATAAAAGAGTTAAAACTTGAGTTGTCAAGTTGTTCTATAACAGTCTTCATGCGTTGAATTCTCTCAGACTCCTGATGAAGAACTGTATTTAGGAGCGCATTAAAATTAAGAGACATTTATGAACATATAAAAATGATCTTCAGTCAAGGTTTTATAACTTCATTAGCTGATAAAGATCTATACCTAGATTATGATATTGTCGAATTGGGTCATAACAAGTAAATACAGAGTGTTAACATTTTAAAACTAAATAAACCTCAATGCTATTTTACCTAATTAAATTATTGTGTAGCTTATAGACTTATCTGTCAATAATTCGACAAAACAAAAATATACATTATTTACAACACCAAATGAGGTTAAACATTGATTGGCCCATCAAAACAAATATAGACATTGACTAACTCATCAAAGCGATGTTGCCATTGACTAACTCATCAAAGCGATGTTGCCATTGACTAACTCATCAAAGCGATGTTGCCATTGCCTAACTCATCAAAGCGATGTTACCATTGCCTAACTCATCAAAGCGATGTTGCCATTGCCTAACTCATCAAAGCCATGTTACCATTGACTAACTCATCAAAGCGATGTTGCCATTGACTAACTCATCAAAGCGATGTTGCCATTGCCTAACTCATCAAAGCGATGTTGCCATTGCCTAACTCATCAAAGCCATGTTACCATTGACTAACTCATCAAAGCGATGTTACCATTGACTAACTCATCAAAGC
This sequence comes from Radix auricularia, assembly GCA_002072015.1. Taxonomy (NCBI): domain Eukaryota; kingdom Metazoa; phylum Mollusca; class Gastropoda; family Lymnaeidae; genus Radix; species Radix auricularia. The sequence goes on along the minus strand of MUZC01004725.1, from coordinate 356,865 downwards.
GATGTTACCATTGCCTAACTCATCAAAGCGATGTTAACATTGCCTAACTCATCAAAGCGATGTTACCATTGCCTAACTCATCAAAGCCATGTTGCCATTGCCTAACTCATCAAAGCGATGTTGCCATTGCCTAACTCATCAAAGCCATGTTAACATTGCCTAACTCATCAAAGCGATGTTACCATTGCCTAACTCATCAAAGCGATGTTACCATTGTCTAACTCATCAAAGCGATGTTGCCATTGACTAACTCATCAAAGCGATGTTACCATTGCCTAACTCATCAAAGCGATGTTACCATTGCCTAACTCATCAAAGCGATGTTACCATTGCCTAACTCATCAAAGCGATGTTGCCATTGACTAACTCATCAAAGCGATGTTGACATTGACTAACTCATCAAAGCGATGTTGACATTGACTAACTCATCAAAGCGATGTTAACATTGCCTAGCTCATCAAAGCGATGTTACCATTGCCTAACTCATCAAAGCGATGTTACCATTGCCTAACTCATCAAAGCGATGTTAACATTGACTAACTCATCAAAGCGATGTTACCATTGCCTAACTCATCAAAGCGATGTTAATATTGCTATAAAACATCAAAGCGATGTTACCATTGACTAACTCATCAAAGCGATGTTGCCATTGCCTAACTCATCAAAGCGATGTTAACATTGACTAACTCATCAAAGCGATGTTAACATTGCCTAACTCATCAAAGCGATGTTGCCATTGCCTAACTCATCAAAGCGATGTTACCATTGACTAACTCATCAAAGCGATGTTGACATTGACTAACTCATCAAAGCGATGTTGCCATTGACTAACTCATCAAAGCGATGTTGACATTGACTAACACATCAAAGCGATGTTACCATTGACTAACACATCAAAGCGATGTTACCATTGACTAACTCATCAAAGCGATGTTAACATTGACTAACTCATCAAAGCGATGTTAACATTGACTAACTCATCAAAGCGATGTTAATATTGCTATAAAACATCAAAGCGATTTAAACATTGACTAACTCACCAAAATGAGGTCAGCTCTGAGAAAATCACTAAAACATAGATAGACATTGACTAGTTCACCAAAAAGGGGGTAAGTGTTAATAGACATACCACCAAGAAGTTAGACGCCTTTTATAAATAGAATATATTAATGTTATCATGGAATTTCGATATATGTATATACATCTATTATATAATGCGCCTAAGCGCGTCCGTCAGTGTGTGTTAAGCACTATGCCAAGCAACTCTAGATTACTTTAAATTGAAAATATAGACGTAAAATCACAATGATTTTGGAATTGAGATTAGCAGAGCGTGTGATTTTGCGCGCCGTAAAAAAAATGAAGTTGCGTCTTGAAGCTTTTATTATATTAATTTATTTCATGTTACTTTTTATGTTTATAATCCGAGTGTGTGAATAAGCATGTTTTCGAGTGTGTTTATATGTGTTTCTGTGTGCGGCTGTGTGTGCGTGTGACTGTGTGTTTGTATTAGTTGTGAAATAATTATTTATTTCATACATTGCTAAAAGTAAAATTAAATATTAAAAAGACGTTACCAGGTAATGGTTTATAGTTAAAATTATGCACTGGATTATGAAAAATTCCGTTAATTTCATGAACACAAGTTTCTTCCGATGCTTTCTTTGTTGTTGCTTGATTAAAAGATAACGGGAAGTCATTGAATGTGACTTAAAAACTGTTAATGATTTTCAGAGATGGTTTTACTTTATGTTTCATTTTAGAAGAAATGAGCCCTTGCGCATTAGTTGGACAATAACTCCCATGAATTGCCACAATGGAATATAAACAGTGAAAAGAACTTATGGTCGCTATTGAAATTGCATTATTTATAGTTATAATATGTAATTGGGTAAGATTGAGGATGATTGGCGCATATTTATTTTTAAAGAAAATGGAACCCTTCTAAAATTTTAAATTGTATTTTACAATAATAAAATCACACGAAGATGGGTCGAACTAATTTCTCTTAGTCACTGTTAAATAACTATAGAAATAAGTGTGAAAAAAATTGAATTGCAGACGATATATCAATTTTACATTTTAATATAAGCTTTTATACATCTATGTATATAATCGGATGGAGTCAAATTTTATACGGGCTTATAACAAGTCAAAATTACAGAAAATGAAATTTCTTAATAGAAAAATTAACACGGAACCACTTTTGAAGCATTTAATAAGTTATTTATCATAAAAACAATTGCAAATATTTGTTAGGAGGAAGATTTTTTTTTTATAGATGCTTACTGAATACAACTAAGTGTTTTGGATCGATTTCATTATAAACTGGCATTAAGAAAATTCGTATTCAAAGTAAACTCTTAGTGATTTTAAATAATAAAATGTTACGTGTATAACCGTTTATACACTGTTGTAAGAGTGGGGTTAAATAGCGGAATTGTAATTTTGGGGTCGAATCGATCGGGGTCAAACCGTCCGTGGCCGAACCGACAGGAGTCGAACCGACCGGGTCGAATCGTCCGGGGTCGAAGTGTCCAACCATCAAATAGAAAATACTTTTTGCACAAGTAAAGTAAACCAGCAGGGTACATTTTCAGCGTTTCTTTAAAACAAATTAACTCATACATACCTTAATTTAGCATCAATATTGACATAATTAACATCTGGCGTAAAAAAAAATCCTATTCATTTGACAAAGGTTATGCTTAGCCTAGAAAAAGAAATAATGTTTTGGAGAGCTTTTTCCATGAATAAAATAACCTTAAAACATGTATTTTACTCTAAGATCTAACTAATGATAAAAAGTCCATTTAAAAAAATTGGATACATTTGTCGAACAATGCGGTTGCATGACATACGCTTCGGGTAAAAAAAAACTTTTCTTAAAGTGTAAGGAAATATCACGGGTATTACGACTTATAAATAGTTTCTAGCATAAGAAAGTGCGTGTTATGTCGAAAAAAAACACACTGACAACAACTCATTTTGTGCCAAGCTGATTTGAGTTTATTAGATGAATAGTATAGAACGGGAATAAAGATTGAAATAAAGGGAATTATTTCTATTAGAAAAAATGTGCGGGAATATATAATAATTGACATAAAATTTATAAGGAGATCAATTTCTCACCATTTTCTTAAAAAGCAGCACTGTTCTTATGTTTTTATTCACGTGAAAGGAACATGTTACTTTAAAACAAATAAACCATATTTTCCACTCTCCCCAAGCCACAATTTTCACAAATATTTTCTGGCTAAAAATATCCTATTCGTCTAGAACTAATTTCAGGCTTAGACAATAACTGAAATGGTTATATAGCGAGCTATTTCTAAGAAAAAAAGGAATCATGTGGAAAGATATTGTTTTCATGTTTTGATTCACTTGAAAAGAATGTGAGCCTAGCCCGTTTGATTTTTGTAACTTTGAACGACATTTGTTTTTGTGGTAGTGTATATAGAATACGTTATTAAAGGGTTTCGATCATAGTGAAAGAAAGCCATAAATCGATCTGAATGGAAGGATGTGGTGGAGCAAGCCGGGCCCTACATGGGCTGTAGAGCCACGGATGATTTTTGATGATGCTATATTAAAGCAGAAATACCAAAAATCATGGGTTAAATTTAAATTAATAATATTTTTATTTTTCTCGACACACAAAGCGTTTTTTTATTTCCAAGGGGTTTCATTTATCATTATCCTAATTTCCAGATGCATTTACATTCATTTTTAAGGAGAATTTGAGAAACAAAACTAAATAAAGTTATTCTTATTCTGCCTACCCCGTAGCAAAGCACGGGTATTTTGCTCGTTTTATATATTTCATTATTTCTAAAATAAAATTTGATAGATTGTTTTAACTCGAAAGTCATTATTGTCATGCTGGCATTTACGCTGTCAATGGTTACGCTGCAATACGTTATGTCCAGTGCATCAAAATGACCGTTGTTATGGCTGGTGAAAGTGTTATTGTGTTGTTGATAAGCGTGAGTATAATTGTGCAATTGTCTTAGAATTAATTTCTCACACATTATTGATACTTGTGTTTTAAGGCGTGTTTTGTAGTGCCAAGTGTACTTTAGGGGAGGGAGAGAGACTGACAGAGAGAGAGATAGTGAGAGAGAGATAGATAGAGACAGAGAAAGAGACAGCGGAGACTGAGAGACACAGAGAGAGAGTCAGAGAGAGACAGAGAGAGAGACATAGAGATACAGAGAGAGAAAAAAAGAATGATAGAGACAGGGTGAGAGAGATACAGAGAGAGACATAGAGAGAGACAGAGACAGAGAGAGACAGAGAGAAATAGAGATACAGAGAGAGATACAGAGAGACAGACAAAGAAAGATAAAGATAGGGAGGGAGAGACAGAGAGAAACAGAGAGACAGAGAGAGAGACAGAGAGATATACAGAAAGAGACAAAGAGAAAGTAGAGAGAGACAGAGAGAGATATAGACAGAGAGACATAGAGAGACAGAGAGAGGAACAGACAGAGAGATATGGAGACAGTGAGTTACAGATACAGAAAGAGAGACAGAGAGAGACAAGGAGAGATAGAGACAGAGATAGACAGAGAGAGAGAGAGAGAAAAGAGAAGAGAAGAAAAGAGAAGAGAAAGAGAGATAGTAAAATTAATATGTGATTAGGTTAACCTAAGATATCACCTGTAATAACATAAGTATTATATTATATAAAAGTATATTTGCATTCTATCAACAAAAGATTGTGTAATTTAACTTCAAGCATCCCATTTTTTGTTGTGTTTCAATCCTGATTGAGCGAACCATTGAATATTGAAATAATGAACTAATGAATACTGAACTGAAGGGCAATGAATTAATACACAATTCAAAATAAAAATTAAAATAATATACAATTTACTATACAAGTATGAACTAATAAACAATTAACTAATGAGCAAGGAGTTAATGAAAAATGAAGTAAACAACAATGAACTACCAGACAATGAGTTGAAGAACAATAAAACATAAACTAATAAGCAATGAACAATAAACTAATAAACAATTAACAAATTAACAATGAAAAAATGCACAAAGAACTAATATACAATTAACAATTGAGCAATGAAATGACTGTCAATGAAATTTTGAAAAATGAACTGATGAACTAAGCAATAAACTTTAAAAAAAATTTTGAACAATGATAAATTAACAGGGAACTGATAAATAATTAATAAACTAATGAGACATAAACTAATAATACAGGAACAAAAAACAATAGACTAATAAACAATTAACTAATGGAATGTGGACTAATGAAATATTTTTTAATGAGCAATTAACTAATTAACGATGAACTAATGAACAAAAAAACCTATGAACAACAAACTAATGAACAACAAACTAATGAACAATGAACGGATGATCAATGAACAGATGAACAACGAATTAATGAACATTGAAATAATGAACGATGAACTAATAAATGATTAACTATTGAACGATGAACCAGTGAAAAATGAACAAATGAACGATGGATTAATGAACGATGAACATATGAACAATTAACTAATGAACAATGAGATAATGAACGAGAACTAATGAACAACGGAATAGTGAACAATGAACTAATGAACGATGAACTAATAAAAAATGAACTAGTAAACAATGAAATAATGAACTATGAACCAAAGAAGGTTAATGTTACCGTTAGCACTAAGGAGCTCTTTGACATTTTCCTCTGACACCATTGGAGTGGTCAGATCCCGTATAAGGATCTTCATAATGTTGCTTACTGTGATCACCGGCAGCTTCTCGACAGCGTTAATGTCTGCAAGAAATACAACATATATAAATATACACGTTAATATATGCAAGAGATTCAAAACCGATAGATATATATGATAATATATGTGATTATATACTTTCATATTAAAAAATCAAAGTCGTCTAACCTATGGCTGTAAGACTGTGTTTTGTAATTTAATAAAATATTGTTTTAGAATCCAAAGTGTTGAGGACGAGAAATGTTTACATACAATGCTTAGTTCTTAGGAGAGTGAATGTTCACGAATGTGTGCATTTATGCCGTATAGATCAATGTGTTAAAGTAGGTATGAAATAGCAAGATATGGAAGGGGTGTGAGAGAAAGAGATTGAGTGTTGTTTAAGATATAAGGGTTAGAATGAAAGAGAGAGAGAGTGTGTGTATTTGTGAAGAAAAGAGGGTATGAGAGAGTTTTTGTCAAATAAAAGAGGATTGAGATATAAAGAGGAAGTGAGGGAGAGAAAGAGAGAAATTTTGTGAAAGAGAGCATGGGGGAGAGACAAAGGGAGAGAGAAAAAAGAGTAATGTGTGTGTGTTTGTGACAGAGAGAGAGAGAGAGAGACAGAGAGAGAAAGTAAGAGCAAGCTAGTAAGAGATAGAGAAGAGACAAATATAGAGCCATTTAAAGTAAATGACAGTGTAAGATTCTCAAAAACGTCGTCCTTATAAATAAAGATTGTGACAGATTAAAGGAGGCTATCAATAAAATACAGAAATACTTGTTTACAACAGAACTTTTTATTATTTTATATATATATTTTTTTTTTTTCATTTTTTTTTAAATTTGCTTAATGAATACCTCTCTCTCCGTGTTGTATTGCTTTGGACAGTACTGAATTTGAACAAGCAAGCTGGTAGATTCCTGCTGTTTGAAGACCTGCAAAATAACATTAGAAAAATAGTGATAGTAATAATAACACTATGAGAAATCGCAATGGAACTGGTTCTGGGTTAAACATGCTTCACACAAAAAAAAAACACAAATGATAAAGTTACATTTATTATTTAAAAGAATTGTCTATTTATTGTTGAGTTGGTGCTGGAGGTTCTCACTTTCAATAGTTAGTTCACACGTGTTCCTCTTGTTGAAATCAGTAAACAACACGTCACTCTGCCAAAGTCAGTTCTTTTAATTGAGTACAAAACTTGCCAATATGGCTGTCATATCGTTACTCTGTACAAAGTCGTTATTCTAACCCGCGTTCCTAGCTACTCTCAATACTATATTAATCCTTGCGGTGTATCCCAGACGTGAGCCGATCTCACAGCGCTTTATATGGATATAATAGCACACATATATTAATTAAATAAACATTCATATCAAAATAACAACATAGATCTACTCGACAATACGCTGATGTAATTTTCAAACGATGCGTCTTAAGTGCAATCTTAAAGGTATTTGAAATGTTAAGGATGTGTAACGGTAGATAATTACATTGTTTGGCTGCACAAAAACAGATTGACCTTTTACCAAATTTTTTAGATTCGTGTCTTAGAAAACAAAGAATGCGTGTGTCTGCAGAAGAGTGAAGCTGGCGGATTTTTCAGTAGACCGACAAAAGATAGGAAGGGCATGAGTCAGAAAAGAAGTTGTGACAAAGAATAGCTATTTTGTAATTAATTCGGGCTTCTATGAGTAGCAAATGTTGTGTGTTAAGTAGCATGGTAATTTTTTTTTTAACTTTAGAACCAATCTGGCTGCTGAATTTTGAACTCTCTGTAGTTTTCCAATGCATTTTTTTGCCGTACCTGACAGAAGAGGATTGCACTAATTATTACGAACTAGAATAAAAGCACGGAGTATAATTTTTGTTCCAGTAACTGTTATGTTATTCCGTATTGGGCTGATCTGATGAATGGTAGTAAAGTAAGATCGACAGATGCGATTGATGAAGTTGTTGGTAGACATTTTGTCAGAAATAATGTTCCCAAGATTCCTAGTCAATGTTTGGAAAAGTATATCATAATTATACATATAGATTTATATTCAAATGCAACTGCTATAAACAAAATAGTTTTTGGTGGATGATTACTATGACAACGGGGTATTAGTGACCCTGACTATTTATTGATTTTTTTCTGTTCTGATTTTGGAATAGGGAACTGTCAAAAATTAAAATCAACTCTCTCTAGTGTCAGACGCTCCTGCTCAGCGTTTATATGAGGGAACAAAAATATATAGATATTAAAAATAATCAACACAAAAGACTTACTCTAAAATAATACCCGCCCCTTGTTCTCTCCTGTAAATATGTTCAAGGTTAAATGGATTGATGTTATTTTAGTTATGACTAAGCATTATTCTTCGGATTGTTTCGCCCTTGTCACATGTACGTAACATTATTTTCTCCGGCAAGTTTTCATCCAACTAATCAGTCAAAACAAAAAAAAATACGACAACCAAAAATCAGCACTATGAAGATAAAAATTGATTTTAGAGCCCAGATTATCATCAAATGGAGAGACCAGATTTTGGGGGTCGGTTTAAAATGGCCATTAAACAATATGTCCACAAAAATATTAAAATAGTCTAAACTAAACCACTTATCTCGACCTCGGTTATCTCGCAAAACCTATTAACTCAACGCTTTTGAAGTGGAACCGCCAATTTCTCTCTATCTTTGTCTAAGCTTTTTTATCACCGGTTATGTGATTTGCTGAACCCTTAATTATACGATTGATGATTTGTTACTTAATTACTAAATATTTGTAGGTGATATGGGTTTAAACAAAAATAAACCTTGCCCTGGTCAGAATGAGTTAGATTCAGCCAAGTTTCCATTTGTGTTTTAGACGTCTCTGTATTCAGTTTAACGAAGCAATAATATGCTCCCTTGGCAGATGTTTTGTGGCAGGTGTCATAATAGAAGAAAGTGATTATCATAATATGTCAACGTATCAATGCCTCCATAAAAAAACACGTTTTACTGGATTCGTGTTACTACAAGTGGACCTCAGAGTATTCTAATGTAATGTCAGCGTAACTAAAAATGTATCGATTATACGAGACATATGCATTCTTGCAATGGTTAACTAAATATTTGAGCTAAATATTTTAAAAAGGATATTTTGTCTACAAAGACGTCAAACAATGTCACAATGGTGTACACCTGTCAAATGCCCCAATTGATGTCACAATAGTGTACACCTGTCATATGCCCAAATTGATGTCACAATAATGTACACCTGTCAAATGTCCCAAAAGATGTCACAATAGTGTACACCTGTCATATGCCCCAATTGATTCACAATGATGAATATATGTTATAATCAACAGCAAATGTGAAGATGGAGCACATATGTCATATTACTGAGTATATGTCACAATGGTGCGCGTATATCATATGCCACAGTGAATGTCATTCTGGGCCACACATGTTATGTGCCATAGTAAACGTCATAATGGTGCATATGTAAAATCAATTGAAATGTGACAGTTATTATAGTCCGAATATGGCACAATGGTGCAAATATTTCACAGTAGATGTTACAATTGTAAACTTATGTAATTGTCCTTAGTAAATGTTACTACAGTGGTTCACATATTTAACAGCAAATGCCAGAAAATCCTAGCCATTTTTGTTTGTACCGGCTTTGCCTAGTACATGCCAATGTTTATTAACCATTAGGTTATGTAGTCAGAAGTTATTGTCTAAATAAAATTGCACCCAAGAGAAGCGACATCATCAGAGATCCTGCCGACGATTAACAACATCCATTAACATTGGTAGCATATTTGTCATGTAGGATGTACGTTGTAAGCTCCCATGGCTCTCACATGCAGTTAGAGGAATGTATTTTGGCTAGAGTGGTCTAACTAGCAGAGACATGTTAACTAACACGATTTTTATTTATTTTCTTTTCAACTTACACTTTAAAACTATAACACAAGTTACAATGAGTTTACAAAACGTCGTCATTTTAATTGGACTTCACTCTATAGTCTGTAACTGTAAGTAGAAAAAAAATAATTTATTTATATAACGGAGCATTAAACATTCTTTATTTATATTCCTAAAGCTTTACACATTTTAATCGATTGAAATTAAATTTGATCGATTATGATTGAATAATTTTTTTTCTATAATATTAAAGGAGTAATACTGAGCGGAAATGAAATATGAGTTAAATTAGTGTACGAACTAAGCACAGTTACATATAATTGATTTAAACGTAAGTAAATTACAGAAACAAATTTGTTGGCGTACTTTCATGGTTTATTCTACCAAATGATTTATTGTTTTATTTTGTATGTCTTTCTTCTTTTCAATAAATAAAAAGAATATTATTGTTTATTTATTGATATTAAAACTTGGCATTCATAAAACAATTGTAGCAATTAATAACAAGTGCTTAACTTTAGCAATTTTTTTTTCAATTGGTAAGAGTAGGAAAAGGGATAAAAAGAATATACCATAATTAAAGAACAATAACAGGCTGCTGCAAAAGAGTAAAAGACCAAGAGGCATTTTCGGTCACAAAGATAGCAATACTGTTGCAAAAAAATAAGCAATATTCTGAAATCAATAAATTTATTGCTTGCAAAGTACGACAGAGTACTTCAAGAAAACCGCTTTTTAAAGTGTAAATAGTGTGTCATCACGAATTTAAACTGAGTTCATATTATTTCTGGAAGATACAGATCGTCAAAAATAATCTTTCTTCAGAAACAAGATACAAAATATTGTTCCATTGTATGCGATAGCTCTTCAGATATAGTGATCAAACAAGTCCATTTGTGTTATTTGTAAAGATTGTTCGTCGACAAGTAGACGTTGTAGAATGCTACAAGGATTTCATTAATGAAAATCTTAAATCTACTGTTGACATTTATGAAATGATTTTAAATATATGATATGATATATGTCCTTTTAAATATATATATGATTTTCGAACTCCAGCAAATATACCGGACTTTAACATTTTTGCTTTCCAGGTAGAATATTCAAAATATTGGCAAGAAAACAATATTTTAACCATACGTTAAAAAAAAAAGAATTCAATAATTCAAATAGTTATAATAGCATCTCGAAATTTAAGTAAATAAGAAATTACTCTCGATCAATAAGGAATACACCAAGATTATATAATGTAGATATTTAATTGTTTTCCCTATTGAGCTTGGCAAAAAACAAAAACCAAAAAAATAAAAAAAATAAAATAAATAAAAATAAAAATAAAAAAAAATAAATACATGAAATATTAGGCAAAGAGGTACATCATACAAGTTCAATTTTTACTGTATTTTCTTTTACTTATAATTTTAAAATAAATAAAAATAAATCAGTTTTATTCTTTTTTTTAACTTTCCATAATGCCTATCTATACTTTATGATAGCATTAACATATTTATCTAAAAGTGTGCGTGTGGGGGGGGGGGGGTAATTACATTTTAGCCTTTGGCGACACATACCAACACTACACCGCTGCTGGTTAGGTACGATAGCGGGGCGCCCTATCAAGGCGCGGGAGGAGGGTGTTGAAAGCTAACGATAACAATATTAAGATTTAAAAAATCTGCGGTTTAAATCAACGTGTTAGGCAAAGATATCAGTCCCTGAAAGATGATAATGACCTTATTTTCTAGCACAATGCCCCAAGGAGACTTGCAAGTACCGAGGCTCTAACCCGTGACTCGTAATCTTCGAGGACTTAAACGTCTCCACAGCTGAATATACAGGGTTTCTGGAGCTAATTGGTGAACGAAGAGAGGTTTACCTTATATACTCGTTCTAACACACAACGTTTTGGACAAAATCTAGGGGGAAAAGTTGAAGCGGGGGCCTCAAATGATGAGCGGGTCTTAAGTGATGTATGCGTGTATATTGAATATCGGTGTTGTTATTGTAGATCAGCAATGTCATTTTCTACATTCTACGAAATTAGTGTGCATGACCAAAAGCTATAATATATTATTAAACATCTGCACTCACCTTTTTAATCATTATATATATTGTGAATAATGTAATAAATTGATTTTAAAATTTTGTTGACAACAAGGAAGTTTAATGTATCTCTTTTCTAACAAAGAGCACACTGACAAAAATAGCAGGTACTATCAAAAAAATTATAATTATCGATTTAACGTGTATTTCCTGTTTTAAAAAAAAATGTATGATTTTGTTTAAGCTGCCCTATTATTTTTAGGTGTTTTTTATTTGCCTTGAAATGCAAGCTGGTTGTACACTTTTAATGCTTAACTCCCACAAAATAAATTTGGGGGAGGGGGTGGGTGGCATTCTTTTAACCGAACGGATATGTACACTAAGTATATTGTATTTTTGTACTTGGATTCAATGATATACTTTTGATGAGTGTCATATACAATGTGATAATTTGTAATAAATGTCTTCTATGATATGATAACTTGTCATGGATGTCCTCTCTCATGTGAGAGATAGTGATGAATGTCCTCTCTCATACAATAGTTTGTGATGGATGTCCTTTCTCATACAATAGCTTTAGATGGATGTCCTTTTTTATACGATATCTTGTGATGGATATCCTCTCTTATATGATAGTTTGTGATTCATGTCCTCTCTCATAAAATAGCTTGTAATAGATACTCTCACCAATAAAATAGCTTGTGATGGATGTCCTCTATCATAAAATAGCTTGTGATAGATGTCCTCTCTTATACGATAGTTGTTGATAAATGTCCTCTCTCATTCAATAGCTTGTGATAGATGTCCTCTCTTATACGATAGCTGTTAATAAATGTCCTCTCTCATTCAATAGCTTGTGATGGATGTCCTCTCTCATAAAATAACGAATGATGGATGTCCTCTCTTATACTATATCTTGTGATGGATGTCCTCTCTTATATGATACCTTGTGATGGATGGCCTCTCTTATACGATACCTTGTGATGGATGTCCTCTCTCATAAAATAGCTTATGATGGATGTCCTCTCTTATCCGATAACTTATGATGGATGTCCTCTCTCATTAAATAACTTATGATTGATGTCCTCTCTCATTAAATAGCTTGTGATGGATGTCCTATCTAATAAAATAGCTTGTGATAGATGTCCTCTCTTATACGATAGCTTGTGATAGATGTCCTCTCTTATACGATAGCTTATGATTGATGTCCTCTCTCATAAAATAACTTATGATAGATGTCCTCTCTCATTAAATAACTTATGATGGATGTCCTCTCTCATAAAATAACTTATGATGGATGTCCTCTCTCATAAAATAACTTATGATGGATGTCCTCTCTCACTAAATAACTTATGATTTATGTCCTCTCTCATGAAATAACTTATGATGGATGTCCTCTCTCATAAAATAACTTATGATGGATGTCCTCTCTCATGAAATAACTTATGATGGATGTCCTCTCTCATAAAATAACTTATGATGGATGTCCTCTCTCATAAAATAACTTATGATGTATGTCCTCTCTCATAAAATAACTTATGATGGATGTCCTCTCTCATAAAATAACTTATGATGGATGTCCTCTCTCACTAAATAACTTATGATGGATGTCCTCTCTCACTAAATAACTTATGATTGATGTCCTCTCTCATAAAAATAACTTATGATGGATGTCCTCTCTCACTAAATAACTTATGATGGATGTCCTCTCTCATAAAATAGCTTCTGATGGATGTCCTCTCTTACATGATAGCTTGTGAGAAATTATGTTCAAAATTATAGCTTCGTTTATTAAGCCCATGTGTGTAGTGTAATACATTTGAAAACGGCGTGAAGCTGTATACAATTAAGTTTTTGTTGCGACTTACACATTCGACTTCAGTGTGCAGTATAACAAAAATAAAAACAGGGTGTAGTTTATGTCACGTTAAAAAAGAGAAAAGTTTAGGCTTGCTTCTAACTGAAATGTAGATATATTTTTTTTACCTAAACAAAAAAAAAGAAAAAAAAGGAAAAAAAAAGACAATGACAGACCATAATCAGGAAACAAAAATATGGAGAACCGTGAGACACTGCCAAAAATTAACGGATATCATTTTTTAAAGTTTCTTATCGAAATGTTAGTAAAATATCGTCATTCTAGCTGAACTCCTTTATTTGAAAATCCTTTATATTAACTCGTGGTGTCTGGCTGTTTGGGTATGGAAATATAGAGGGTAGTTTTGAAGCACATGTTCCGCAGCTGTCCGAGCAGCCACATTTAGCTCTCTTCAATTCGAAGTTTGCGCAACATGGTTTAATTCGAACGTATTTATCCAATTTTTATATCTATTAGAAAAATAAACTCTAAAGATTTCAATAAAATGGATTTGACGAATTTCTTTTTTTTCCACAGCAGTCGCTGTAAGGATTAGTCCAATATTAACGATCAACAACAGGTCCCTCACAGTTTTTGGAGAACAAGTCAGACTTTTATGTGGAGGTAATTCTTCCGAAAAAGAAATAACAATGTCAAGGTTAGCTCACTTGCATAAGGAGAAAATAGGATATTGGAACGGACTACTTGGACAGAGTGTAAGCCTAATGATTTCTAATGCACCACACTATATTCTAACAGTATTTTCTTAAGTATGAATATGTAATGAGTGTTGAAAGTAGACATATCATGGGACAAGTGAAAATTTTAAATATTTTTTTTTATCATTAACTTAGATGCCATCCACATTGTATGATCTAAAAGGGAAGGGTTTTAAGAAAGTGTAACAGTTTGTGACAGGGGGATAGGGTCAGGTCATATGTGACGTCACTCATGTTTTAGATTAACTTTGATTGATTAAATGTTTTGGTTTTTTTTGTTATATGTTCTTTGAAAAGTGTGGCATAATTTATTATTTTTCTTTTATAATTTTTTAATGGAGGGAGAGGAGTCCAAGGTGTGGGACATTTTGTATCAGAAAGTAAGGATGGATTTAAAAATTGTCAAATTTAGGTTGACGTATGCTATGGACTTTGTTAATCTTGATTGTTTTAAGTGGTATTTTATTCTATTCCCTACATACATCTGATTCACTTTTCTCCCATCAGGTACACTTTTGGTTGTTTCCTATCAACCTAAAATCTTGTTTTAGAAACAAATGTGGGTTTAAAATAAAATAGTGTTTTTATTTAATTACATTACTCAATTTTTTATATTTTTTTGAAAATATTCCTTTGATTTTCAGTTTGTCCCAAAGGGAAGAAAGTGGGATGTCAATTTTGACTACAAAACCGGGGACATGATATTAGAAATCAATGATTTTGGTCAAAACGATACTGGAGCATGTTATTGCTTAGTTAAACTGAATACAGAGAAGCCTGAAGCACAAATGAAAACCTGGCTGAATCTAACTCATTCTGACCAGGGTAAATTTTATTTTTGTTTAAACTCATATCATCTACAAATATTTAGTAATTAAGTAACGAATCATCAATCGTATAATAAAGGTTAAAAGCAAATTACATAACCGATGATAAAAAAGCTTAGACAAAGATAGAGAGAAATTGGCGGTTCCACTTCAATAGCGTTATCAGGTTTTACGAGATAACCGAGGTCGATATAAGTGGTTTAGTTTAGACTATTATAATACTTTTTTTGTGGACCTAATGTTTAATGGCCATTTTAAGTCAAACCCAAAAATCTTTTCTCTCCATTTAATGATAATCTGGGATGTAAAATCAATTTTTATCTTCCTAGTGCTGATTTTGGTTGTCGTACTTTTTTTTTTTTTTTNTTTTTTGGACTAATTAGTTGGATGAATACTTGCCTGAGAAAATAATGTTAGGTACATGTGACAAGGGCGAAACAATCGGAAAAATAATGCTTAGTCATAACTAACATAACATCAATCCATTTAACCTTGACATATTTACAGGAGAAAACAAGGGGCGGGTATTATTTTAGAGTAAGTCTTTTGTGTTGATTATTTTTAATATCTATATATTTTTGTTCCCTCTTATAAACTTTGAGCAGGCGCGTCTGACACCAGAGAGAGTCCACAGGAGATTAAAGTTAAAAAATTCAGTTGGAATTAGTTTAGAAATTTGTGGTGGTTGCGTTCTGTTAGCTGTGCTGCTTGTTGCTGCAAGTAAAAAACTTTCCCCTAGAAGTAAGTAGATATGTGGTCCCAGCAGAAAACGTCCAATTTATGTTAACATTATTGATGAATATTTTTTATTTATGCAATGATGTTTTTATTATTTTTTTTAACATAATCTTAATCTTTGACGAACTTACATTAGTATGCAACTGTTTGGTAAACATGTATTTAGACGAGGTTTTTATACTTTTTTGTTATATTTTATTACTGGATAGTGATAGGGTAAATATATATCATTAACAATTATGAAGTAATATGCAGAGTTTTAAAAAAAAATTAATTCTATAATTGCAGATTATTTTTATAACGTTATTACTTACTGTGTGAATATGTTATATATTATTTCTGTAGTATTATCTAATATATCAACCTTTCAAATATTATAATATTAAGCGCAAATGACTAAATAAAACAACTTGGTTTTGTTGCATACATAAAAAGTATTCACACCTTTAACTATCTAAGATACACTTGAATATACACTTTGACAGAAGTTCTTAAATAAAATTAAATAATTATATTTAAACAAGTTTAAATCCTGTTTTGAGAATTACGGTGGTTTGAAACATATTTACTTTTAATTTAACCGATTTTTTCCCCCTATCTCTTCTAGGGAACCTCAAAAATGTCACTGAAATTGAATAAATTGTCACAAAAAGGAAACGTCTCAAAAACGATGAATCTCATTTCAGAATGCATTCGAGTGGTGGAATTAAATGGTACATTTAATTTGATTTTAATTTGTGGTGGTTCCCTATTCCAAAATCAGAACAGAACAAAATCACTAGTCAGGCTCACTCATAACCCGTTTTCATATTAATCATCCACCGAACACTCTTTTTGTTTATAGCAGTTGAATTTGAATATAAATCTAGGTGTATAATTATGATATACTTTTCATAATATTGACTAGGAATCTTGGGTACATTATTTCTGACAAAATGTCTACCAACAACTTCATCAATCGCATCTGTCGATCTGACTTTACTATCATTCGTTAGATCAATTCGTAATAACATAACAGTTACTGGAACAAAAACTATCATCTGTGCTCTTATTCTAGCTCGTAATAATTAATGCAATCCTCTTCTGTCAGGTACGGCAAAACAATGCATTGGAAAACTACAGAGAGTTCAAAATTCAGCAGCGAGATTTCTTCTAAAGTGAAAAAAAACCATTACCATGTTACTTAACTCATAACATTGGCTACCCATAGAAGCCCTAATTAAATACACAATGGCCATTCTTTGTCACAACTTTTTTTCTGACTCATGCCCTTCCTATCTTACTTAACTTTTGTCGGTCTACTCAACAATCCGCCAGCTTCACTCTTCTGCAGACACACGCATTCTCTGTGTTCTAAGACACGAACTAAAAAAATTGGTGAAAGGTCATTCTGTTTTTGTGTAATTATCTACCGTTACACATCCTTAATATTTCATATACTAATACCCTTAAGATTGCATTTAAGCCGCATCGTTTGAAAAATTATTTTAAAAATTAATGAAAAAACATTTCTTTTTAGTGACAAACGTAGCTGATGTATAGCTTATTGTTATGTAGATCTATGAGGTTATTATGATATGAATGTTTATTTAATTAATATATGTATGCTATTATATACATATAAAGCGCTTTGAGCCCGGCTCATGTCTGGGATACAGCGCAAGTATTAATATAGTAGTGAGATTAGCTAGAGTGTCACGAGGAACGCGGGTTAGAATAACGACTTTGTACAGAGTAACGATATGATAGCCATATTGGGCAAGTTTTGTACTCAAATAAAAGAACTGACTTTGGCAGAGTGACGTGTTGTTTACTGATTTCAACAAGAGGAACACGTGTGAACTAACTATTGAAAGTGAGAACCTCCAGCACCAACTCAACAATAAATAGACAATTCTTTTAAATAATAAATGTAACGTTTTCCTTAGTTTGTTTCTTTGTTTGCTTGTATGTTGTTGTTTTTTTTTTTTTCTTTTTTTTTTTTT
>MUZC01004725.1:320287-330701 GCA_002072015.1 Radix auricularia | reverse complement strand
AAAAAAAACAATTAAGTGGCGTCATGAAGCTTTATTATATTAATTTATTTGATGTTACTTTTTATCCTGATTATAATCCGAGTGTGTGAATATGCATGTGTGCGAGTGTGTTTATGTGTATGTGTGTAAGTGCGTCTGTGTGTGCGTGTGACTGTGTGTTTGTATTAGTTGTGAAATAACGATTTAATTCATAGATTGCTAAAAGTGAAATTAAATATTGAAAAGACGTTACCACGTAATGGTTTATGTATAGTTAAAATTATGCACTGGATTATGAAAAATTCCGTCAATTTTATGAACACAAGTCTCTGCCGATGCGATCTTTGTGGGTGCTTGAATAAAAGATAACGGGAAGTCATTGAATGTGACTTAAAAAACTGTTAATGAGAAGATCAATCTCCAATCATTTTTTCAGAGATGGTTTTACTTTATTTAAGAAGAATTTAGCCCTTGCGCATTAGTTGGACGATTACTCGCATGAATTGCCTCAATGGAAAATAAACAGTGAAATGAACTTATAGTCGCTATTGAAAGTGCATTATTTATAGTTATAATATGTAATTGGATAAGATTGAGGCTAATTAGCGCTAATTAAAAAAATGGAACCTTTCTAAATTTTTAATTGTATTTTACAATAATAAAATCACACGAAGATGGGTCGAACTAATTAATTTCTTTTAGTCACTGTTAAATAACTATAGAAATAAATGTGAAGAAATTATTTAATTGCAGACGAAATATCAATTTTACATTTTAATATAAGCTTTTATACATCTACGTATATAATCAGATAGAGGCAAATATTCTACGGGCGTATAACAAGTCAAAATTACAGAAAATGAAATTTCTTAATAGAAAAATTAACTCGGAACCGCTTTTGAAACATTTAACAAGTGATTTATCATAAAAACAATTGCAAATATTAATTAGGAGGAAGGTTTATTTCTCTTAGGTGCTTATTTAATACAAGTAAGTGTTTTGGATCGATTTCATTATAAAATGACAATAAGGAACTTCGTATTGAAAGTAAACGCTCAGGGATTTTAAATAATAAAATGGTACGTGTATAAGCGTTTATACACTGTTGTAAGAGTGGTGTTAAATAGCGGAAATGTAATTTTTTTTTATAGAGGAGCAACTTTGTAGACTATTTGAAGGGTGCTTTTTGTTAAGTAACGCAAGAAGTAAATTGAAGGGCGCGCGTTTGTAATGGTTCCAACGCCTGCGAGGTGCATTGTTCAGGTTATCGACATTTTTTTATTTTAAAAAATCATTTATTTTTGTTATCACAGTGAAAATCTTTGAGCCACTTTAATATATACATCTTTCAAACCCAATTTAACTTAGGTCCTTTTAAGTGTGTTTTGGATATTAGTTGAAATTCTGTTTTTAATTTCTAATTCATAATATACCAAAAATAATTTTAAAATAATAATAGTAACAAAGTGGTACATTATAAATGAGAAAAATCTCAGTTTAGAAACAAGAGGGTCGAAACGTCCGGGATGAAAACGCTTTAGGGTTGAAAAGTCCCGTGGTGGAACTGTCCGGGATCGAATAGCCCGGGATCGAATCGACCGGGGTCGAACCGTTGGTGGTCGAACCGACCAGACTCGAAACGACCTGGGGACAAAACGCCCTGTGGTCGAACTGCCAGGGTCGAACCGACCGGGGTGGAATCGTCCGGGATTGAAGTGTCCAACCACCAAATAGAAAATACTTTTTGCACAACTAAAGTAAACCAGCAGGGTACATTTTCAGATCAAACCTTGCGATTTAAGGTGTTACTTTAAAACAAAGTAACTCATACATACCTTAATTTAGCATCAATATTCACATAATTAATATTTGGCGCATACAAAATCCTATTCATATGACTAAGGCCATGCTTAGCCTAGAAATAAGGTTTTGGAGAGCTTTTCCCATGAAAAAAGTAATCTTAAGACATGCATTTTACTCTAAGACCTAACGAATGATGAAACATCCATTTTAAAAAATTGGGTACATTTCTCGAACGATGCGGTTGCATGACATACGCTTCGGGTAAAAACTGTTCTTTAAGGTGAAAATATATCAAGTCAAAAGAAATATCACGGGTATTACGACTTATAAATAGGATCTAGCATAAGAAAGTGCGTGTTATGTCGAAAAAACACACTGACAACAACTCATTTTGGGCCAAGCTGTTTTGAGTTCATTAGATGAATAGTATACAACGGGCATAAAGATTGATATAAAGTGAATTGTTACTATTAGAAAAAATGTGCGGGAATATATAATGATTTACATAAAATTTATAAGGAGATCAATTTCTCACCATTTTCTTAAAAATCAGCATTGTTCTTTTGTTTTTATTCACGTTAAAGTAGCATGAGCCTTGAAAACAAATAAACCATATTTTCCACTCTCCCCAAGTCACAATATTCACAAATTATATCTGGCTAAAAATATCCTATTCGTCTAGAACGAATTTCATGCTTAGACTATAAACGAAAGGGGTGTTAAGCGAGCCATTTCTAAGAACCAAAGGAATCATTTGGAAAGATATTGTTTTCATGTTTTGATTCACATGAAAAAAAAGTGAGCCTTGCCCGTTAGATTTTTTAAAACTGTTAACGACATTTGTTTTTCACGTAGAATATATAGCATGCGTTATTAAAGGGGTTCGAGCATGGTGAAAAAAAGCCATCAATCGATATGAATGTAAGGATGTGGTTGAGCAGGCCGGGGCCCTAACATGGGCTGTAGCTGGAAGGATGTGGTAAGCAAGCCAGTGCCCTACATGGGCTGTAGAGACACGGATGATAATGATGATGCTATATTAAAGCAGAAATACCAAAGTTGATGGGTAATACTTAAATTAATAATATTTTAATTTTTCTTGACACACATATCGTTGTTTTTATTAAGAAGGGGTTTGATTTATAACTACTCTAATTTCCAAATGCGTTTACATTCATTTTTAAGGAGAATTTGTGACCCAAAACTAAATAAAGTTATTCTTATTGTGCCTACCCCGTAGCGTAGCACGGGTATTTTGCTCGTATATATATATGACATTATACTGGAAAACTAATAGTAGAAGTATAAGTATATGGCAGGGTCTAATTTCATTGGACATGTATTTCTCTCTGTACTGTAAATTGACTTTGATAATATTAGTAATATTTCTAATACTAGTCAACTAAGTAAGTTGGCATAGTAACTATTACTATTAGAATTGTAGTAATACTATTATTAGTACTATTAGTATTACTAATTACTAATATATTACCAGAGTCTGTCAGAGTAACCGTAAAACAGTATTAGTATTAGTATTAGTAATTGTATTAGTTAAAATAGTTTTAATAAAAATTAGCCATTTTAAATTTAAATATTAATTTTGAATTTAAATATAACATTAAATATTAATAGTAAATTTTAAGTATAAATAATATATAATGAATATGAAAAATAACTCAAATAACTGCATAGTTTTAATTATTAATTTGAACTAAAGTTGTTTAAATAGTGAAACAAGTGTTTCATCGTCTTGACCTAATTCAATTTTTAACCACTTTGACTTGATGTAGTCCTAAAATTAATACTTTTACAATTATTTTTAGACTCATTCTTGATTGAATTAAATAAACAACAGCTACAATAATATTTGTGGCTTACTTACTTGTAGAATTATGTTCGTCTGCAATTTCAAGCCAAAGTTTCCTTCCCAAATTACTATTACTATTACGACGTAGTATTATTACTAATGTGATAACACTTCGACGACGTTGAGGAGAGTGGGCTCACGACTCATGAACTTAACTTGTCAATATCCATAATAAAAATCAAAATGATTTTAGTTTCAAATTGAAATATACTGTTTTAAATGTTGAAAATCATGCATGAAAGCCTATTCTTATTGATTAAATTAGTATTTACACACATAAAATGAGACGAAGTGGCACAAAATTTCCGCCATTTTGTTGACTTTTGAAAGCCAATTCGCGCGATGCGCTGGAAAAAATCAAAATGTTCGCGCGTATACGCGCGTATACTGGCGTTTTTACGCTGCCAGTGTAACCACGCACTATATGTTATTGTATTTGTTTTTCAAGAGGTTTCAGATGCGCGACTAGATGAGCGAATTCGCGTGTAGTGTAACCACAGCCTGACAGGAGGAACATCTAGAGTTGAGAGAAGTTTTTTCTCTGGTTAAAAGAGTCAGGGTTCACAGTCAAAATTAAAGTTAGGTTACTCAAGCATTAGTGTTCTTGGACATGTCGTTGGAGATGGTACTTTAAAACCGGAGGTCCCCAGTAAAGGATATTTGAAATATTTTTCAACCTGCTACTATCGTGAATATGAATTTATCAACTCCCCAACGTTTTGTGTACACGGGAAAGAAAAGAATTATAGATTTTCAATTTTTATAAATCTCATATGAGAAAAAAATGTGGGGGCCTTGAGTGTGTATTTCAAAATTATTTTACACCGACCTACGTCGTGAGAGAATACTTAACAATTTCCCAAAGTTTCATGCTCCTACCTAAACGAAAAATTGGAGAATTAATGATGAGTTGGTTTTTAATATAAGAAATATTATATTCGGGCCACCGGTGCTCCATTAGAGGGAATTTTAACTTTCTTCTTTGCAAATAGTGGTCGGGAGCATGTACTAAACAAATTTCATCAGTTTCATTCTTCTACCTATATGGGAAACAGGAGAATTAGTTCTTTTCAATTATTAATTAGCTCATATAAGAAAAAAAAAACTATTTGGGGCCCCGGCCTCCTTGAGTGGGAAATTTTACTATTTTTTTACTGCAAATTATCGTTGTGAATATGATCTCAAAAAATTTCCATAGATTCATGCTTCTACCGATACGGGGAAAAAGGAAAATTGGTGATTTTCACTTTTTGTAGAGACCATGTAAGGAAAAATATGTTTTTTGGCTCCCTGCCCCACATGAGCGAAATTTAAAAAAATTCTTTTTAGCCAATATTCGTCGCGATAGGGTACCCAACAAGTTCCCAAAACTTCATGCTCCTTCCTACACGGAAAAATGGAGAATTAGAGATGAGTAGTTTATATAAGAAAAACTATATTTTGGGCCCCGGCCCCATATGAGTGGGAGTTTTAACATTCAGTTTAGCCAATTTTCGTTGGGAGCATGTACTCAAAAAGTTTCCTAAATTTCATGCTTCTACCTATTCGGGAAATAGTAGAATCAGTGATTTTCAATTTTTATATAGCTCATAGAAGGAAAAAAACATTTTGGGGCCCCGGATCCATGAGTGGGAAAACTCAATTATTAAATTTGTAGCTGAAGTAATTCCAGATCAGGAAGAGATCATGTCTAAACTGCATAATGGTTATTATTTTAGCAAACTGGATCTAACTAATGGGTATCGGCAAATACCTTTAGATTGTAAAAGCAAAGCTTTAACTGCTTTTAGAGTACAATCAGGGCTATATCATTTTAAGTACATGCCTTTTGGCCTTGCAACGGCCCCACTTACCTTTTACAAGATACTTAGGAAACTTTTTCAGGGCATGATAAACATCATTACATATTTTGATGACATTTGTATTTTCTCCAGCAACTGGGAGGAACATCTAAACGAGTTGAGAGAAGATATTTCCGGCTAAAAGACTCAGGGTTCACAGTCAAACAGTCAAAATTAAAGTTAGGTTACTCAAGCATTAGTTTTCTTGGACACGTCGTTGGAGATGGTACTTTAAAACTGGACCCTGATAATGTTGCAAATAAATTGAAATTAGAGCAGCCTAAATAATATTTTAAAAAAAATAATAAAAAAAGGTCCGTAGCCTAATAGGTTTAGTTTCATATTACAGTAAGTTTATCCCCGGGTTTGCGACGCTCACGGCGCCGCTTATAAATTTAACAAGAAAGGGTAAAGTCAAATAAAATAGTGTTTACTGTTGAATGTGACAGTGTATTGATGACAATACAAACTCTCATTTCCAGTTTCCCCATTCGTATGCTGCCTAATATTTATCTGTCATTTGTTATTAGTACAGATGCATCTACAACAGGAATAAGTGCCTGTCTAATACAGGAGAGGCGAGGTATCCATTACCCGGTCAAGTATATTAGCCGGAAATTACTGGATCGTGTGACCAGCTACTCTACAATTGCAAGAGAGTTTTTTTGCTATGGTGTGGACAGTTAAAAAACTATCTAGATAGCCCTTATGGTCTAGATTTCAATTGCAGTGTGATCACAAATGTCTTAGTTACCTAAAAACATCAAACTTTGCCAACCCTAGAATTTGTGGATGGGCACTAGCCCTCCATTAATTTATCTTTGATATTAACTACATCAAAGGTACAGAGAATGTTGTAGCTGATTTCCTATCCAGAAGTCATGATTAATACAAGTTTTATAATTTTTTAAGCCAAGACATTTTATAAATTATATCAGGTTGTCAGATAACTAAAACTTTGATTGCTCAGTTGGCATATATCTTCTTTTACCTTAAATATAGTTATAACACAATGTTGTAATGTAATATAAGTATGATGCATATGCAGGATGTATTATTGATCATGTGATAGTTAATATTGATTATGTTGTTCTCTATTTTGAATTGAAAAAGCTAATAATATTGTTTGTTTTTTCTCGTTCCAGAGTCAAATATATTATTAATTCTTATATATGTATGTACGATTGTTATGTGCCATAATGACATATATTTCTTAAACTTGGTTATAATTGCATTTCATAAATATGTTTCTCCATTGATAATTAAGATTAAATGTTATCTTTGATTGCTAGACCATGTTTATCAATTGATGATCTATCTAACTATCTATCTATCTAATTATCTATCAATCTATCAATCTATCAATCTATCTATCTATCTATCTATCTATCTATCTATCTATCTATCTATCTATCTATCTATCCATCCATATATCCATCTGTCTATCTATCTATATCTATCTATCTATCTATCTACCTTTTGGTTCCTTGTCGAACATATTGTCTCTGTCAAAGCTCGCCACTGTGCACGGTCCCTTGCCATTCGCTTCAATTCTTCCCAGCTCTTTCCAGTTCTTCCAGCCTCATCTAACATGTTCCGTCTCCATGTACGCTTGGGTCTTCCTCGCTGGTGTTAGCCCTGGGGATTCCAATCTAAGGCCTGCCTCACCCTGCTGTTATCTTTCCGAAGGGTGTGTCCAATCCATCTCCATTTCCTTTCCCAATTAGTTGTTCTACTGTCTTTTGTCCACACCTCTCCCAAGGTTTGTAATTTTTGACTTTGTCGTACCATTTTATTTTCAGAATATTTCTGAGGTTTACAGTATATTTGGCATGGCTTTAAATACATTCTTACTCAAATTTATGGAAAAAGTACCCAAAAATAGAAATACATATTACCGTTTAAGGTTTACAAAAGTTTTAGGAGAATATTTAAATCATATTTGTATTAAAGATCTGATATGTTTTTGAAGAAAAAATTTGTTTCCTATTTTTGTATTGTTTTCTTTGAAACTAAATTTGACTTTTATAATACATAAGTATTTGTATGTATCTGTAGTAAGAGCTGATACTGGGGATTCATATTGGTGTAGATTTCTGATAAAACACAAGACTGGCACTAAGATAACTAGATAAAATATTCACACTACAAGTGGGCCAGTGTGTTATGATGGCTTTTCTCGAATACAACTCACCATTTCTTTAGGTTTAAATAAGTTTACAGTACAAAAATGGTAAGATACACAAATAAGTTGAAGACCATCATCAGTCCCCTGAACAAAATATTCGACAGGGAACTGCAAGAACAAACCAGACAATGATTTCCACATTTGCCTATCTCTCGTTGCAGCTAGTAATTCATTTAACCTCAGCCCCATCAATTTGTTGGTGTTGTCAAGCCAACTTTTCTGCTATAGATCACTTTGCTGGCCCACTTTTACAATGAAGGATGATCTTTGTCAGGCTACCACTTGCATCTCTTAATTGCAACTATAATTATTTCTTGACGACCCCAAACGGAAGTTATTGTGTCTCAGGAATTTGAAGAAACAATGATTACATTTAAGAATAATATGAGCTCTTAAAATCAAAAGTCTTAACCGCGGGAAAAATGAATCAGCTTGAAATTGAGTATCTTTTCATCGGCTACATATTAAAAAAGGAATGGAGTCTAAGCTTTTCTGTCCTAAACAAAGTATATACTATTATTTATTATTTTAAAACAGCTGATGTGCTTTGGATGGTAAATTTCGATGCAACACTATTGCTTATTAATGCAAAGTGGCGATAATAAATACGTGTGGAAGCTATACAAATAAATGTTGAAAATAGCTCTCACGTCACATATATGTAACAATGCCGTTGTTATGAATATATTTTGACATATTATATTTATTGTAATGTACGTAGTATAAAAAATAAAAACATGAATTGTTATCTGTGGCATTTATATATATTGTAGCAGTTTATAATGAAACAAAACGACGCCTACAAAGTATAATAAAATAGTTTTACTTAAGTTTAAGAAATATATCATGCAAAATAGAAATGATAGTTTGTAATTTAAAAGTCTGCACTTTTATTTAGTCTTGAAGTTTTTAATTTTTTTTTATTGCCTTACTATGGTCCCTATATATTCATATATTTTAAAAAAAGGCATTCTTTGCAAAATAATTGAACTCAATTGGTATAGACACAAAAATAAGTTTATGTAATTATATATTATTTTTATTTATCTAAGTGGCATAATTATGTTGTATTTTTTCTTGTCGAATATCGGTTTAGGCTTTTTGTCTTCACTTATAACTGTACCGAATTGACTTTCTGTTACTCAGTTCTGAATTATAAACCGAAAGTGGTGTTGAACTGGCTTATGAAGTGTATCATTATATACGGTTAGTAATTTTTTTATCGTTTGGGAATATGGAGTTTGTGTGGCTTTAAACTATATGGAAATAACCAAAAGCAGTGTCTTTACCAAACTCCTGCTTTTATACTAATAAATAGTTGCTATTATACGCAAATCACTGCCACCTTACAAATGTCATTTTACACAAGTAATAGTATTAATATAAAATCTCTATACAGTCCTACTGTTGTTAATCTCTATTGCAAGAACGTATATTTTAAACACAAGTTAAAATATATAATGCCTAATTTTAGAAGGATTCATTTGTTTTATTATTTTAAATTTAAACACCAAAGTAAAACTACAACAAACAAAACCAAAAAAAAAATTCTAATGATTTGCTAATGTCCTTATCCTTGGGCGCAGTAATTTCAAGTAAAATAATTAAATACATAATCATATCTATGCACAAACACATATCTAAATCGTTATCATCAACAAAAAAATTAATAAAATCCATTTTTATCACCATTTACTGCTGGAATATGCCTTTTGCATATGCTTTGTCTTATGTATGTTTGTACAAATGAAAACAAACTTAAAAAAGCTAGTTACATAAACATTAATAATAAAAGTGTGGACGCTAGAGATTGAGAATGTACAGGGGAATGTAACTTACACATACAATCTTTTTTAAAATAGGAATTTTTTTTTTAACAGAAAACATATTTATCTTGCATAGCAATACGCTTGGTGCCTTTACTTTTATTTTTGTAGACATTGTGTGCAAATAGTGTATACGGCCCTTTCGAGTTAATTGGAAAAAAAAACCTTTTAATTTTAAATCATTTTTTTCAACCATTTTTTTAAAAATGTAACAATCTTCTAAAAACTCTGTCTTTAGCCGGGCTTCACTAATTGCGGATAAACATTACGCTCTTTTATCAAGGAAAAAATAGTATTTGAAAAATAAATAAATCTATAATTGTCCTTTCATGGATGCAATATGTGTCATGTCGGTTTAGTTTGCATAAATGGGGTCACAGCTCATGGGCTCGTATTCCTGTTGTGTTGTATCCGTTCCCGATAGCTTAGCAGCAGACACAGATGAGATTCCAGTTCGTGTAGTGTAGCTTATACAATTTTTTGTGGTGGCCGCAGTCTTAATATTAATATAAAAAAAGAAAATTAGGTTATGGACAAGATAGTATGGAATTATATTTCAATTCAAAAATATAAATTTTTAAACTTGATTAACTGTTGCTGTTTTTTTTTTAAATCACCAAACATTGTTTATATATTTTTTAAAAAATGAAAGGAAAAAAAGAAGAACACTATTTTGCTTAAGTTAATTATATATATAAATTTTTGAGAATGTAATTTTTAAGTGTCTTATAAAATTTTTTTAATACATATCAAATTGAAAACTAAATTGCTTAACAGCACACAATGTTATTTTCATTGATGTCATCTATCTATCTATCTATCTATCTATCTATCTATCTATCTATCTATCTATCTATCTATCTATCTATCTATCTATCTATCTATCTATCTATCTATCTATCTATCCATC
>MUZC01004725.1:304316-320116 GCA_002072015.1 Radix auricularia | reverse complement strand
TATATATATATATATATTAGGACTGTTATCAATTAAATTAAAATTAATCGTTAACTGTTGAAAATATTACCGAATAATTAAGAGGTAAGATTAAAGCTAAAAATAAGATGTATACCGTCATTAAACGAAAATTTCAAGGGAAGTAACAAAAACAGGAAATTCACATTTAATTTATTTAGATAAAAAGTTCAAATTAATGTCAATGAATTTAAATTGTGTTATTGTTTTTTAAGTAAAAAACATATTTAATTGTTGATAGTCATTTTCCTTATAAAACAGCTTATTTGAAAGTTTACACTTCTTTTTTTTTTTTAAAGGAGAAGTTTGTACGTAAAAGAGCTACTATTTTTTAATTATTAATAATTGATTATTTATGATAAATCATTAATGTCATCGAACAGTAATTCTGTAATTTTAATCGCTACGTTTTACCGATTGATCGCAAAATTAATCGATAATTTCCGCTGCCCTAATATATATATATATACATATATATATATATATATATAAACATCCACTTACGATTTAGTTACTTGTTAAAGAAGATCCACTATTTGTTTTCATTTTTATAGAAATCAAATTAAAGTAATTGCCTTACGATTTGCTACATATAGATTTTAGTGTGTTTCTGTAATAATGTGAACAAAGAGTTAAATTGTGTTTTCTTTATTTACGTTTCAATAAATAAAGTCTATTTTGCTTTGAAAGAAAATTAAAAGTAATTAACTTTGTGTCTTTTAATTATATGGTTCACAGATAATTTCTTACACTTTCTAAATTAAATTCAACGTTTTGATTTACATTATATACCTCCTTCCCCCTACCCCATGCATTTTTTAGTAAATAAATTAAAGAACCATTTTAGCAACTTTTATTTTCTATAAAATATTTTGCCAAATAGTAAACTTTTTAAAGACAATTTTAGAGTAATGAAAGAAAACAAAAATGATTTTATTCATATATATTAGTAACATACCTTTTGTATTTAAAAAAAAGATGTCCAGATACACCTGTTGCCAAAACAACGGGAATGAAAATGATGAAAAAGACCAACCCAGGTGGTAGCTCATTGTGTCAACCCTCACTACTTAGCCCATAGAACTCTTTGGAGTCTTCCTGTGCTAAATAATAAGACCATACAAAATGTTACATGTTTGTGTCACCCCATGTGATGATGTCACCCGGTAGGTCAGCTCCCCTAGCTTCCCCCTAGTGACACTACAGTAAACTTGACAAATTAAACTATTTTTTCCTCTATAAATTATTATCTTAGTGA
Source organism: Radix auricularia (assembly GCA_002072015.1). Classification (NCBI taxonomy): domain Eukaryota; kingdom Metazoa; phylum Mollusca; class Gastropoda; family Lymnaeidae; genus Radix; species Radix auricularia. The sequence goes on along the minus strand of MUZC01004725.1, from coordinate 318,840 downwards.
AGCTTACTAATTAATTTTGAGATAGTGATTATAAAATTAGCACACCTAAAATAGTACAGGTGAAGATTGGAGGAAATTTTTGTTCAAATAGATGCTAATGTTTGAAGACAGATTACCGACGAGGTACAGCTCTCTTATATCTAAGCACATTTGTCGTCGCTCAGTCATCGTGGGCAGTTTCATGACAAGTGATAACAATGTTTAAAAGTGAAAGTGATTCCAACATATGTCAGGCAGGCCTGGCAGTAAAACAAATAATTATTTTTTTATTAAATGAATGATTTTTTTAAATGTTAAAATCATGTCTTTAATATTTTAAGACTATTTTTTCTTTTAAATTTTTTCAAACCTTTGAACATGTCTAAAAAGTAACCTTAATTTAGCTTAATATGTTAGCACATAAATTAAAGGCAATTGTTTTTTAACAAAATTTATTTAAAGCAAAAAAGGTGTAGCGTGTCATTTTGACTAAAAAAATAATGCGGGCGAATACTCACTACATTTCTCTCTTTTAACAAAAGTAAATGAGGGATTCACTGCTTACCTTTATTGCTTGGAAAATGTGGAGTTATACATTGTTAGGAAAAAATACTTGAATATAGCAGATTATTTCTTTAATAATATGCTATATATTCGTCAGACCAAACGTTTTTAAACGTAAGATATTCGTATTTATTTTTCAGTTGCGCAGTTATGAATCTGATCGGCGTCGTTCAAAATCAATTTCACTTCGGCTATCGATCGTACACATCAAAACGTCTTTCACTTAAACCATATCAAACATTGTCAACAAGATTTAAATGTTGTCGTGTGAAAGGATTTGACAAAACAAAACAAATATCTACACAAAAATATGTAAGAAAAAAAATATATACATATATGTTTATGTATATTCATGAACAGATCATTTCAATAAAAAGTTATTTTAAACGTGACTTATGTATATATATATTTTTTTTATTATTTAAAACTAATAAAGTTCATATACCCTCTTTTTGATTAAACAAAAAATCTCTTAACTAAATGATTACCCACAAAATACTCTTTCGAATATCTTAAAATTTGACACTAAAGATCTGAGATTTACCCTACTACAATCTGTTTTCAGAGTGAAAACATCTTGCTAAATATAGAGCTAAAAATATAACAAATATAGTTTTCTTTTCTTTCAGTGTTTAATAACCAATTAATTTAACTCTACAAGTCCCTGTAATTTAAATGTTTAAATTTAATAACCAACCTGATTTTGTTGTCACTTGAATATATTTTTCTTTGCATTTGCTTGAGCCAAATATATTCTCAGTTTCAATAGAAAATGTGTAGTTGGTAGAATCCGATAAATTTCCAACTCTGTGCATAACCGTGGAAAAATTACTGATGTTAACACTGCCAGCAGAGATACTCGCAATGGATGTTGTTTTTATCGCCGAGACATTATGGGAAATAATATTAAACGTTTGTGGTAGTTCATCTTTCCTACCAGGTGTCCAGGCAAGTACAACATGGTCGTTTCCTATTTCATAGACAGTTATGTCGACAGGGCAATCAGGTGGTCCTAAGGTAGAACATTTAATTTCATTTGTTAAAATTAATCAAGCTTATAAAATTTATTTTATTTTGAACTCTTTTTTGTAAAGCAAATCAATAAAAAAAACATTAAAATACAATTCATTTTCAAAGAAAAGTCAATTCACATTCATTATTTTTAGTTAAAGTGGTAAGAACAAAGTGTAGAAAATGCTTGTAGACAGTATATCTGAATTTATGTTGTTTATTTTTTTATGTAGCTACATCCCCTATGTTTGATGAGCATCTCTTATCGTTCAAATGAAAGTAATGTTATTTAATGATAATCTTAATAAGAAAAAACTCTCTTATGGAGAACGGTAAATCGTTCAAATAGACCAAATATCCTTAGGTCCCTATTTTTACTATTTTTTTTGTGATCCAACAAGAGAATGCACACATGTTTATATGTCGTCGTTTGATATGACATCAAAGTTATGAACCGACGCTAGTATTCAGCTCTCTGTCACGATGACCTCAAAACAGTGAATAAATAATAATTTAAAAAATAAATAAATAAAAAACCAACAAAGATTAAACCTTAATGATAATGTATTCTGTACAACATATTTATACATCTACAGTTTTAAAACAGTATATTATCAAATGTTGTCAAATCTGATCTTGTTCCATAGTTCGGTTAAAATATAAAATAATAGACATTTACATACTGCGGTCCAAATTTGTTCTTAATTTTTACAAGAACCAACAGGTAGATGCATCACATTTTTGCCACGTAAAGTAGGATGGTTACATTAAAGACACGTGTCCAGCTCTCATGCATTCCACTTTTTTCCAATACACAAGAAATTTTCAATTTTCGAAAACTTCACATTTTATATCAATGTGATAAATTGAACTCAAATACCTTGATGTGCACGTACTTAGCTAAACAACTCTCACAAAAAGACCGAAATTGAATTTTAGGACAGATAAACCGTCTGGTAGGCCCATCTTATATATTGTAATAACACTTGCAGCCTTAACCATTATTCATATTTTGACATTACCACCAACCTGTGTATTACTTCTCGTACTATACTTTCGTAACTAACGAAATAAAAAAAAAATTAAAATTAAAAAAAAATAAATATAAAAATTGTTCACTAACCCAATTCCATAAACAGTGTTAAGGTGTAGTTTAATATAACTTAATTTTGAGAAAACTTGTTGATATCACGGTCGCTCACATATGAGCTCTTATATTTCGACGTATCACAACAAAAATTAACTCCGAGGCATAATGTTATGATTGCTAATTCAACTTATGGTTATATGTTCCTGATTAAACGGGACCGATTCTGATTTGATGAACCAGTTAACCAAACCATTAACAATCGTATTTATTTATTTTTAAATTTGAATAATGACTGAAATCAAGTCTGAAAGTAAATAAGATATATTCATTTTCAAAGGATTCATAGATAACTGCTATAAAATTATTTTTTATCTTATTTAATTTAAAAATATGTTCCTAAATTACATATTAGCCACGAAATTGTGTTTTTCTTACTAAAAAGGGAACTTAATATACAAAGAAGCGTTTCTGTAAGTTTAGTTAAAACTTACCAGTAGTTTTGGTGGTTACTATCAGAGAACTGCATTCACTGATTCTATTGGCAGAATTGACATCTAAATATAACTTGTAAGGAGTCTTGGCAGTTAATCCGGAGATGGAATATGCAACGACACGAGTTGATAAATTTGGCCTGGATCTAGACATTGTTACAGTAATTGGTCCACTAGATATATTTGTAAGCAAGTCTTGATATTTTAAATTGAATGTTTTATATGGGAAACTGTTGAGTCTGTACTTCCATGAAATTTTAACTTCGTGATTCAAGACTGTTTCGAATCTTAAATTGTACGGACAAGCTGTGAAGAGAATAGTTTTAAAAATAAAGTAGAGAAGCTTAAATAATTAAAACGTAAGATCTCTTCAAACAAATAAAATTTGGAAAACTTTATATTATTATTATATTTTATATCAGCTAAAATTAACTTTTTAAATACTGTTTACGAAAAAGTTATTGGTAATTTTTGTACATTATCTTTAACATACATAACAGACTTTCATTCGTTATACAATCCTATTGCATCTAACGATTATATAAATGATTTTTGTTTAGTTTAGACATTTCAACCTGTTTTATATATTATCTAAAAGTAAAGAGTTTTACGTGTCCTTCGTTTGAGGGAAAATTTTAAAAGTGTATAAACTATTTATTCCTCTAGTAAAATTAATGTTTTAGACATATAGATTAAAGAAGTCCTTGCTGATGCATAAAATAGCCTAATTCATTTCTGATGTGTTTATGAGCTAAGCAATGTTTGAATGATTTTAAAAAGATTTTTAAATAATGTTATTATTCAAAATGTCACTGTAATTTAAATAAAGCATGTACTTAACATATATTAGAAATCCTAAGAAAGCGTGTCAATAAATATCATAAATAAAGACATACAAACATTTAGTAATTATGATACAGAAACTGGATTTAGCTTCTTTATTTAGCAAATGACGACACAGCAAATAATAATTGTGACCATAAAGCAAAAAATGCATATAACTTACATTTTTCCATGCAGATGTATGAATAGTTTCTAATGCAGGGTTCATCATTGGCATAGAAATTGGTAAGGATTCCGACACAATCCTCATCTCCGATTTCTCTGCGTAAATTATTAGGCTCCCCGGGTGACCAGAGCTGTTCAAGTTCAGTGGCGTTCCTGTTAGATTCTACCCATGTATATTCTCCTTCTTTATCTAGGTCACTTGCCCCGATCCACACTGGAAAGAAAAAAAAATGTTGATCTTTAGGTTTAAAGAATATTACATAAAGAATTTAATATTAACCAAAACGCCGTTATTCATACTTAAATTATATAAATAAATTCTGCCCCCCCCAAAAAAAAAAGCAATGTTTTTTTTTTAAATTAAATTTATAATAATTAAAATTTACATTGATGAATATAGATGTTTGAATTTATATTATGTTACTCTCAATCTAATCGGGACTCTGGTTTATGTTTGTGTATCTGTTTAACACACTTTTTAGCTGCTGTTTAAAATGTCCCAGCTGTGGAAGAACTTAATATTGATCAAAACAAACAAATTTATACGCACACATACTTTTAATAAATATTTTAATTTTAAAACTTGATTAAGTTTAAGTCGAAAATTTACGATGCAAGTTATTGACATCGTCATATAACTAATTTTTATTGGGGGGAAAACTTTCTGTAAAATTATATTTTGGAATAGGCAATGCTATTTCATTACCTAAAAGATATCGAACATGCTAAAGTCTGCGTGCGTAACACTAATGTATAGCTTGGTTCAACAATTTTAAATTCCTTAGAATTTTTTTCAGATACAAGATATTAATAAAAATGTAAAACCTAACGCACGCATTTTACAATAATATGCAGAAGAGTAACTGGGTTTTCCGCGCCCTGGGCTAATTCATTTTTGGCGCCGTTGACGAATACGGAACACACTAAAATATGAATAATAAATTGCATATTAAAGGATTAGCATTCGGCTCTCTTGGCAACTGTCCCGATGGCAAGTCGTTGTAACGCCTTTGCTAATATGAACGGGTTTTGTGATGATTTATCATCAGATCATATTAGCTAGACATGAAAATGAAATTTCGATAACAAACATATACTTTTTTTTACATATATATTTATAAGAAACACATTTAAAAAAAAGAAATCTCTGTGATGACAGAAATAAAATGTGTAAAACTAATTTCTGGTCGGCTTAATTTTATTAGATGTTTAAAGTTGCTTTAAAACGTATTCTTGGCAGCGCCGTAAACACTCATAGCCAAAGTTATATATCTGTTCTGTCATATTATTAAAAGCATTTATATCCCTCAAAGGTAGCATGTTCATTTGTAGAAAAAAAAAAAAAAAAAAAAACCTGGTCACTCAGAATTAATTTATTTCTTGCATACATTTATTTATTTTTTAAAAAAATGTATTTAAGTTTTTTTGTTTTCTCTGTTGTTTGTATTCATGTGGGTTACAACTTGAACTCAACAAATAAAATATGAACCCACAAAACAGCACATGCAACAAAACATCATAACACTATGTATTGAAGCTATTTCGAGGAAATAGGACACTAAAAATCAAACGATTATTTGTTGTTCATTTGACTTCTGGGCGTCTCAACAAAGGAATCGTTTGACCACGCACGGTTACTTCTCCCGGGACACAAACCTGGTCTGAAGACAATGTAGTGTCAGGAAATGATCTAAACTACGACCACTAGAGGTGTATATACCTCAATGTCAAGACAAACTAGGGGACACAAGTTGGGGAAATTGAGTTACATGTATCAGATTTAAAAAAAAAAAAAAGATCGTATAGCTGCCCTACTATAATAAAACTTAACATGCTAGACAACAACAGACTCAAAATACAAGTGTACCACCAAAAATAGAAATCATAATTCTTAAAGAGTCTTCCCCACAGATTTTAAAAATAGTATCTTATTGGGAGAAAAAGTATTTCCTCAAAATTAAAAAAGCCTCCCCTAACTGTAAAATAACGTCTCCATCAAGATAAACCCCCAAGACGAATCCCATCCAAAACTAAATTCGCATTCAAAATCTCAACAACAAATTATAATTATTATTGTAAAAGTAAAAAGTGTTTAAGCGACAAAGCTGTTGAGGTGCCAAGAATGTGTATAAGGAAGTGGTATGGTGTATTAAAGTAGTAATTTTTGTTTTTAATCCTAGTTGTTTTTAAGTTCTATTGATTTTTGAATTCATTCGCGATAAATGATGCTTCTCTCTCATTTTTTTTTCCTCACTACGGCTCCGGCAAATGTCATTGTCAGGGGTATGAGAATCACTGCGTTTTTGAGTTGTATTCTGCCTGGTCACCAGCGCAGGTTGTTGATGTTTGTGAACAAGAATCATTTGAAGGGGGGGGAGTGAATGAACCCATGCAAGGTCAGTTCAGGCCACGGGTATATAGCTCGGGTGTGTCTCGGGGTAGGGGGTCAACCACCGAGAGGCAGTCGCCGAGAGGCAAGAGAGCTGGAGATACCCGAACTATAGCGTTACCGTGTTGGTCGCCTGGACGGTACGGGAGATATATGTTGTAGCTGAGCTACAAGGAGTTGGAGTGCTTGAAGAATTTGTACTTATGCGACAAGTGGAGACTTATGTTAATAACGATCGCTGCAGAGAAAAGACTTGTGTTATTTTGCGGTACGCCAGTTGGTGTGAACCTGAGAACCTTGAACCCTAGACAACGAAACCTAACAGTCATTATTGTTAAGATTTGAGTAATCACGGGATAAAAAGATTATCTTTACCTCTTTGATATATATGAAGCAATTTTTAAGCAGCTGTTTTACTTTTATATTAAAAAAAAATAATTTGAAGTGTCCATCCAACTGCCTACATTTATTTGCATTTTTTCAATTATTTTATATAAACCATGTTTTCAAAATTTATACTGCATCATTTTTTTTTTAAAATTTGAATATTAAGTTAAATAAAACTTGTAATATGTTCATTACAATTCCACATTGCCATTTCATTCTTTAAAAAAAAAAAATAATAATTATAGTAGTTGTAACAAGTTTTCAAATATAATGTTTTTATAAGTAATTGTAACTTTATGTAACATGCCTTGAAATAACAATTGAGAAAAGAGAATTAGCAATATTTTCCATTATTGATATGCTGCTTTTTCCACAGTATGCATAATTCCCCGCCCCCCTTTTTTAAAATTTAATCAGAATATAGTTAGTTTTAAGACAGGGGAAATGACTCAATAAAAATGTCGTATTCCTGTTTTTACTACTTCCCTTGAAATTTTTAGTTTAATGACGCCATTCACCTTTTCATTCAGCTTTAATAAAAAGTTTTCGTTAACTTATCAGGTAAAATTTTTATGGTTAAATATAAATGAATCGCTAACAGCCTTAATATATATATATCTTATATATATAAGACGCATTTGTTGTCCGTATGTCTGTCTGTCTGTCTGTCTGTCTGTTCCCTAATAACTCAATATCCAGACAACCCAGTCAAGTGAAATTTAGTAAACGTACACACAATTATATGGGGAAGGTTCTTAAATAGGTTTCGTTCCATAAATTCACACTCAGGGGCGCCGGGGGGCCAAACAACTTTTTTTCCTTTTTTGAGCTATATAAAAAATGAAAATCAACAATTTTTCTATTTCTCGAGGAGGCAGAGGCATGAAATGTTAGGAAACTGTTGAGTACACTTCTGCAATGGTAACAGGCAAAAATTTATTTAAATTACCTCTTTCTGGGGGCTGGGGGCCCAAATTTAGTTTTTTTTACCCTTATATGAACTATATATAAAAATTAAAAATCACTAATTATCATATATTAAGGATAGGTAGAAGCATGAAACTTTGGCAAGTTGTTAAGTACGCTACTCCGACTATATTTTGAAATAAACAATTTTTAACTTCCCACTCAGGGGGAGCCGGGGACCCAAATGTAGTTTTATTTACTTATATACCCCATATAAATACTGAAAATCACTCATTCTACTATTTCCCGTGTAGGTAGAAGAATGAAACTTTGGGAAGTTGTTAAGTACACTCTCCTAACGCTATTTTTTTTTAAAAAAAAAGAATTTTAATGTCCCCACTCAATGGGGGACGGGGGCCCAAATGTAGTTTTTTCTTATATTAAAAGCTCACTCATCACTAATTCTCAAATTTACCGTGTAGGTAAAATCATTAAAATTTTTGGAAATTCTTGAGCATACTCTCACGACAATAATGGTAATCTTTCCATAAATTCCCACTCATGGGGGCCGGGGGCCCAAAAGCGTTTTTCTCCCGTTATTTGAGTAATATAAAATTGAAAATAACTAATTCTCATATTTCCCGAGTAGGAGAAGCATGAAATTTTAGGAAATCGTTTAGTACATTTCATTTATTTAAAACAGGCGAAGATATATTTAAATTATCACTTTCTGGGGTCCAGGGGCCCCAAAAGTTTTTTCTCTCCCTATATTAGCAATATAAAAATTGAAAATCCCTAATTCTTCTATTTCACATGTAGGTAGAAGAGAGAAAGTTTGGGAAGTTGTTAAGTACACTCTCCTAACATTAATTTGCTAAAAAGAATTTCAAACTTCCCACTCATTAAGGGCCGGGGGCCCAAATGTAGTTTTTTCTTATATTAGAAACAAACTCATCACTAATTCTCCAATGTACCGTGTCGTAAAAACATGAAACTTTTGGAAATTACTCTCCTGGCAATAATGGCAAAAAATAAAAAAATAAAATTCTCACCTATGTGGTGCCGGGGGCCCAAATGTACTTTCTCTTAAGCGGGCTATATTAACTAAATGTAGACAACAAAATACAATCACGTCTCAAGAAAGATCAGAATTCTGATTAGGTGGAATTATACACGCTACGGAAATTGTTGAGTATAAACCCCGTAGTGGCAACATGTGAAAAAAAAATTAAATTATCACTTACTGGGAGCCCGGGGCCCAAATGTAGTTCTTTTTTTTCTAATATATGGTATATAAATACTTAAAATCCCCCATTCGACTATTTCCCGTGTAGGTAGAAAAATGAAACTTTGGGAAGTTGTTAAGTACACTCTCCTAACTCAAATTTGCAAAATAGAATTTTAAACTTCCCACTCAGTGGGCACTGGGGGCCCAAAGGTAGTTTTTTTCTTATAATAAAACTCACTCATCACTAATTCTCAAATTTACCGTGTAGGTAAAATGATGAAACTTTTGGAAATTCTTGAGCATACTGTCCCGACAATAATGACAATCGTTCCATAAATTCCCACTCATGGAGGACGGGGGCCCAAAAACGTCCCCCCCCCCCCCGTTTTATCAGATATATAAAATTGAAAATTACTAATTCTCTCATTTTCCGAGTAGGCAGAAGCATGAGATTTTAGGATATTGTTTAGTACATTACCCAAGTTATAACAGGCGAAAATATATTTCAATTATTACTTTCTGGGGTCCAGGGGCCCACATATTGAAAATCACCCAATTCTGCTATTTCCCATGTAGGTAGAAGCATGAAAATTTGAAAGGTTTTTAAGTACACACTACCGATGCTAATTTGCAAAAAAGAATTTTAAAAATCACACTCTTGGGGGCTAGGGGCCAAAATAAAGTTTTTTTCTTATATTAAAAACCGTCTTATCTCTAATTCTCAAATTTACCGAATACGTAAAGACATGAAACTTTCAAAAGTTATTGAGCACACTCTCCAAACAAAAATGGAGAAAAATTGATTTAAAATTCTCATTCAGGGTGGGGCTCGTGTTCTCACATGTATTTTTGACCTGCTTTAAGATAAATGTACCCATTTACTTCATGCAAATAAACAGTATAGTATGCTTCAACATAAAACCTCATTTAAAACCCGTGCGAAGCCGGGTACTTGCCTCTAGTATATATATATATATGATAGATAGATAGAAAGATAGATAGATAGATAGATAGATAGATAGATAGATAGATAGATAGATATATAGATAGATAGATAGATATATAGATAGATAGATAGATAGATAGATACATTAGATAGATGGATGGATGGATGGATGAATAGATAGATAGATAGATAGATAGAAATATGGATAGATATATAGATGGTTATATATATAGTTGGATAGATATATATGTAGATAGATAGATGGATAGATAGAATTTCGTTTGTTTGTTTGTTTGAATTTATTAATGTATGGATATATTTTACAAATTACTATAGCTTTCTACTATATGAACTTTTCTATTTCCAGAGCATATAATTAATTTAAATATGTGACTTATTTTGCTAAAATTGTTAGTTGTAATATTGTTTTATGCAGTTTTAGCATAATTGTAAATTTTAGCAATGTTATATGCCACTTTTAGCATACCCATTTTTACAAATATTTTTTTTTTTATATATTCTGATGTTAATTTGCGTATACGATAATGTAATACATAGATGCATTTTTTATAAACACTTATTATGAAACTTAAAAAACAAAAACAACAAACACACTTTTTATAAAATTGCATGGCAACCCAGGGCAAAGACAACTGCTACTTTATTATGGACATGAAATGCGACATTAAGATCGTAAGTACTGTTTCTATAATATATATATATATATATATATATATTTATATATATATTCCAGTTCCGCTATCAGCTACTTTACTTACGCTAAGGGTCTCCAAATCTTACATACCGAGGGCCACATTAACTGTTTAACAGCAGTTTGGGGGCCGACTACACACATATTTGTGGTAAATTACAAGAAAAAATAATATATATTTGTTAAAATGTAAATTTCTGGAGGGGCTGGATAAGAGGGCCTTGGGGCTGCAGGTGGACCGCGGGCCGTAGTTTGGAGACAACTGAATTACAAGAAAATGGAAAATATCAGTGAAAATATATTCGAAATTGATTAATATTAAATGATATACATATAATACTTATTGTAATACAATTGTATGTTTCATCATTGTTCTGTGTAACTATTAACATTATCGTAAGTTCCATCATTGTTTTATGTAGCTCTTAACATACACATTTTTAGCAATGATTTTAGTTTATAATCCTCTTTCAGATACTTAACGTTATTTATTTGGATTTAGATTCTATAATAAAACATTTCTGTTTAAAACAGTTTTCCAAAATCTCATTAGAACCCTGATCAAAGTCTCATTAGAACCCTGATCAAAGTCAATTTCGACAGCGGCATCGGGATCGTAAGTTCCATTTTCGTTTTATATAACTTTAAACTTATTTGTAAAAATAGACTTTAAAAAATATTTCTTTGAATCAATTATGTCATTTATTTTTTTAAACAACAAGATAAAGAAATAAAACATCAAGACGTAATACACTACAGAAAAGCGACAGTTAATACTTGAAAAAGGAAAAGAACCTTAAGGTTTAGACATCAGAACAACGTGTGTTACAGCTTACTAAAAGGAGAGAATAGGACAGCGTGTCAATTTATGTAAAGGTTCATTAAAAATATTCTCGTATATTTTAAATTTTCAAACTGCATGACCGCGCTGCTATTTCTGTGCGTGTTTTTCTCGGACAGATGTTAAGGTATTTCGCTAAATATTTGTCAAAATTAAAAAAAAAAAAAGTTTTTGATCTCTCTTATTGTTTAGAATGTTTAACTGGGACATGTTTTAAGAAAAATGCAAATTATCCCAGAAGCTTTTGTAAATTTGCCTGAGTAATTTTAAACATATTCTAAATTGATTCAAGTGAATGTCTTATCCAATTAATTTTTTTTTTCAAACTGATTTTCAGTTTGGTAAATTGCAAGGGATATAATGTTTGAAATATTCTAGAAAATTCCCAATATTATATTTGCAAGATATCAGTTGATTGTTAGATTCTTTTTTTTAAATGAAACATTTTTTTTATTTCTAGCCCAATTATGTTTGCACTATAAATCTATTATCCTCTTGTTTCAGGTATCATTAAAAAACTATATTGTGCGCAGTATTTTTTTTAAAGTTCAATTTTTAAAACTATATTAACTCATGGTGTCTGCTTAAGCCCTTGCTTGCCGAAAGACTTTTGTTCTAGTTTAACTTCCTTTTTGGTACGCTAGTGAGCTGAAATTTTGCAGGCCGACTTATGCCAATGATAAAAATTTCAAAAAAAAAAAAAATACATCGATCCAAAGTACTTTAAATTAATGAATTTTTAGATTAACTTATTGAACTCTATATTTTATTTTAACTTTTGAGATGCGGTGTCGTGTCGCGTATTATGTTCATAACCTGTCCTGTCACGCAAAAAGGTGCGCATTATATTGACAATAATTTTAAGAAATGTATACACCATCGGTGCTCATTCAATTAAAAACGAGCACAATACTGGTGCTTTGCTACGTGGATAGCACAATAAAAATAATTATTTTTCTTTTTTGAGTCTCAATTTCCCCTTAAGAAATTAGTGATAAAAACAAAACCATCACTAAATTTGAATAGCTATAAATAAAATTTTTAAAAAAAAATTCAACAATATACATCCATTTTTTAAAAAAATACTGCTTTAGTAACGCATACTTTATTCTGTATATCAGAATAACACATGTCTTTAACAGTTACAAAATTCTATTTGGCAAGGCTTAATTTCTTTTCAAATGAATCATAAAATGAAAGCTATATCGTTCAATATGATTCCTTTGGTTCTAGCGAAAATCTGTCCGCTATCACGTTGTACCTTTTTATAGTCTAAGTATGAAATTAGTTAAAGACTAATATAATATTTTTGAGCCAGATAATATTTGTGAATATGTAAGCTTGAAAATCATAAAAATATGGTTTTATTTGATTAAAAGACACATGATCTTTTCACATGAATAATAACATAAGAGCAATGTTGCTTTAATAAAAATGACAGAGAGATCAATCTTCTTATCAATTTGTATCATTCACAATGGCTGCCCATTCTTTTTTATAAGATGTAACAATTCAATAAATTGGAGGATACTTTTACCTTTAAGATTATTTTTCTTTGTATTTACATATAAGCTATTTATTACTATATGTTTTTGTTTTGCATTGCAGTTTTTTTTTCAGGTTATAAAATTACTTAATTTTATTGTCTTAATACATAACATTTTATTTGGTAGGTATTTGATTTTAAAACAGAGAGGCTAAAAAAAAAACTTATCAAAAAGCAAGTTTATAGAGTTTAGAAGAAAACTTCTATTTAGAGAAGCGCATACAAAAAATGTAACATACGTATTTATACGAATTTTTAAAAATACTTTATAATATTGATCTAATTAAATTAAAATGTCTTTTCGCAAAATAAGCAGTTTATAGTGAGTTTTTTTTTTGACAGAGCACGCACTTTCTGATGCTAGATCATATATATAAGTCGTAATTCCCATGATATTTCTTTTCACTGGATATATTGACACTTAAAAGAACAGTACAGTTTTTACACGAAACGTATGCCATGCAACTGCATTTTTCTAGAAATTTAACAAAGTTATTTAATGGATGTTTCATCATTCGTTACCTCCATAATTACCTTTTCTTAGGATTATATTTTTTTATGGGAAAAGCTCTTCAAAACATTAGTTCTAATTCCAGACTTAGCATAACCTTAGTCAAATGAATAGAATAGATTTTTCATTTTTTAATATTATGTGATTATAAATACCAAAAAAAGTTAATTTGGAGTTTATGTTTCTTAAAGAAACACATTGAATCGCAAAGTTTGGCCTTAAAATTTACCCTGCTAGTTTAGTTTAAGTTATGCAAAAGTATATAACAGTTACTATGCTATAGTTTTTATTGCAATTTTGGATATTATTGTTTCATCCCGACAGCTATGAAAAGTGCCTTTCAAAAAGTCAGAAATTTACAACTCAAAATAAAAAAAAAATGTTTTTTTTTATTAGCTACATTCTTACGTCCATTGATATAATTCCTACATTTAAATCTTTTTCGTCTCTAACAGTACTGAAATTTTTATTATCCATATATTCCTTTGGGGCAGTTTATGGAGCTATATTTTCAGAAACAAAAAATCACGTCAACTATTTATGCACCTGAGTTAAATAAATCTTCAACCTCAAAAGCACTTTTATTGCTTCTTTAGCCAATTCCTAGATTCATTCATCAAATACTATTATGTGTGCATTTTCTATGTAATAGAATGCCTGAATTGCATACATTACCTGTAACCAGGATATATATATCCACTTACCTAAAAAATCAAATTGGAAAGAGTGTAGAATCACTTTAGTTTCGTTTATTGAATTAATATAAGCCAAAGTCATTTCATTATTTTCACAATTGTCCTGTAAATTATTAGTTTTGAAAATTTGACATTGCTTTTCACGTTCACATAATTTATATCTAACTTTATACCTACCTAATTATTTATATAAACATATATGTATTAGGTTATATATATA
>MUZC01004725.1:292031-303577 GCA_002072015.1 Radix auricularia | reverse complement strand
TATATATATATATATATATATATATACATATTTATATATATATATATATATGTTTAAATATATATATATGTACATATATACTTTTTGTAACACATATCTATGAATTTAAACTGCTAATGAAACCAGCTTTCATTCCGTTTTGTTACTGTTTAATTGAACAATTGTTAATAAATCTAAATATCTTGAAACTTTTTAAAACACTCATATGTATATATATACTAGCTGTCCCGTCGTGGGTTGCAACGATCTCAGTAATAATGGAATAAACTTTAGAAACAAATGAGTGATGTTTTAAAAACAATTATATCAGAAATCTACGCGGAAATGTGCAAAAGAAAAAAAAATCATAGCAAACGATAACGAACAGATGAATAAATTAATAATTTAGACCGTTATTTTTTTATTTAAAAACGATGTTAAGGGGGCGGGCTCAAAAAATGATACATAATTTAATTTGTTATTAACATTCTCATGGACTCAAGGAAGCTATATTTCTCAATATCGCGTAAAATTAAAAAGGGAATTATATTATTAAAGTGAATTAAAAATCATTTGAGGCCCCTTGCCCTGATAGTATGAAAATTAAAAGTTCAGTGCCCTACAGTAATTAAATATAAACTATTGAGTTCTATGTACTAAAATTGGCAAGATCCAATACTTTTTTCAGTCACTTACGCTTACACAATAGTTTTAATACAGCTAATTTTAAGATAAAAAGACATCTAGTGACACCTAGGCCCATTTGGTTCAAGTTGTCTATTAATAAAATGGTTCATTTTAATTTAGTTTCATCTGGGATCAAGATCGTTAAATAATTGAAAGGGGAAAACATCTTAAATTTATACGAATAAAGAAATTTGGGGCCCCTGGCCCTGAAGGAAAAGAAATTAGAAATCCTTGACCTGTAGCATTTTAATATGGCATGGGCTACCAAGTTCTTATATACTAATGTTTGTTAAGATTCATTCATTTTTTGTGTATATAGGTCGTATAAGGAAAAATTGAAATTATGGGCCTCAGGGCCCATTCAGTGCAAGGTGTAAAAATGAAAACACCTATTCATTTCAATGTGCATATTATTTAACTTTTTTTTTTATTATTTTTTTTTTAATTTTTTTTTTTAGTCCCATAACCTCTTTTTATCGAGGTCGTAGAGGATTCTAATGTTTCCATTAGACTTTTATCGGGCTTAATAGACACTGGCGGCGCCCATCCCTCTCCAGGTCAGCGGAGGACTTTCTAAGCGTTAGTCATTGCACAACATTTTTATAGTGGCTTATCGTGGGCTTGAACCCACGCCCCTCAGCTTTCGAGGCGAGCACACATTTTTGACTTCGCTAATTTTTATTTATAGTATTTTAATATTGTCTTTAAAGTATGTAAGTACCAAGTCTGGTCAAGATCCATTTATTTTCCAAGTAGCTAAAAGTTAAACTTTTTTTTTCTTGCTCATTTAAGGAAAAAACATTTGGGGCCCCCTCCCACCCTCCATGAGTGTCACTGTCTATTTTCATTTTTTTTTCACAAAAACCATCCTGGAAGCATACACAAAAAATTTGTAAAGTTTCATCATGATCAGATTAATGGTTTACTCAGTTTTAACAGACAAAAATATACATACATTCATTCATACGTACGTATATACATACAAACATAAATACTTAAGTACGTACATATATACAAACATACTTGCATGCATACTTAGATACATACATACTTAGATTTATATATATACATAAAGGTTGGCAAGCTTCATTAATTTTCTCAGTAAATTACGCTTACACACATTTTTATAAAGCAAATATTCCGAAAAAAATTACATTTTGGGACCCCTGGGCCCATTCTGTGTAAGGTGTAGATTTAAAAAATCTGTTCATTTTAATTCAGTTTTGTCATGGCTATATTACTCTAGATGGTTAAAAATTGAATGTTGAAAATATATTAAACATATGCAAAAAAGACATTTGGGGCCTCGGCCCCGAAGTAATGGTCATTAGGAGTTAAGTTTCCTATAGTATTTTAATATTGGTTATCCAATTTTTATATTCAAAGTTTGGTTAAGATAAATCATTTTACACAGTAGCTAACAATTAAAAATAATTTGTATATAGCACATATAAGCTAAAATGAAATTAAGGGCCCCCAGGCCCAATCGGTGCACTAAAATAAATGTAATATCATGATTATTTCAATCTAAATAATAATAAATACATTTTAAAAAATATATTTGAAGGTAGTGTAATATCATAAGAAAATAAAAAATTAAAAGTTTACGAAAATAAAGATTTTGGGCCCCTTGCCCAAAAGTAATGTACATTAGGATTTCACAAAACATATGGTATTTTAATGTGGGCTATAAAGTATGTATGCATTAAGTTTGGTCAAGATCCATTCATTTTTCAAGTAGCCGATGTTTAAACTAATTTTTAATTAGATTGGACAAAAATAAGTTGGGTCCCCGGCACCTAATAAGTGTCAATGTTTTAGAAAATAGAATGTTTTCACAAAGCCATGCCGAAAGCATAATCAACAATTTCCTTAAAAATCATCGTGATCGGGTGAATGGTTTAGTCAGTTTTAATAGACAAAAAGAAACAACTTGCATACATAATTTGATGTATATATATGTAGATATATATAAAGGAAAAACACTTTAAGGGTCCCCTGGGCACATTCCGTCCAAGATTTCAAAATAACATTTAAAAAAGACTTGTTCATTTTTTATTTAATTTTCAACATGAATATAGATCTATTACTCAAGATGGTTTAAAATTAAATGAGAAAAATATTTTAAATATTAAAGAAAAAGAAATTTGGGGCCACTGCCGCAAAAAAAATTAACATTTGGAGTTCAGTACCATTAACTATTTTAATATGAGCTACCAAGTTTTTGTAGATCCATTCATCTACTCTGTAGCTAACACAGAAACATATATTTATATAGCTTTATTATTAAAATATGACATTAAGGGCCCCGGGCCAATTCACGGCAAGATATAAAGTTGAAAGCTCCTGTTTATTTTAAGTTTAATAATAATGGATACATATTTTACCATTTGTCAAGATCTTTTAAAATTAAATTCGGGAATAAAATTTTAAAGGTATATAAAAAAGTAATTCTGGGCCCCCAGCCCCAAATGAGCGGCCCTTAGGAGATGAATTACCTTTAGTATTTTAATATTGTATATCAAGAATATAATTTAAAAAACTTGGTTAAGATCCATCCATTTATCAAACAGATAGCGCTTAAGCTAATTTTTATATAGATCATATAAGCAAAAATTGACATTTAGGGCCCCCGGTGTTTCTTTAGTGTTAAATGGAGAAAAAAGTAGCCAATTATCTATACGGATGGGTACTAAAAAGTCTCAAAAATGCTCATGACGATCGGATAAATGGTGTAGTCAGCTTTAACGGACAAGCACACACACACATACACATACAAACTTTCAGCTTTATATATTAGATATATATACATATATATATGTGTGTGTGTGTGTTCGCGTGTATGTGTGTGTGTGTGAGTGTGTGTGTGTATGTTTGAACAGTTTTGAAAAAAATGTAGTTAACTACATACCTTGTCCAATTACGTATTGATGTAGAAGATGAAAGATAATATTGCATTTTAATATTGTTAGAAGCCTGAAGGAAAACATTTCTGTTGAAAGAAAATTATTCTAAGTAATCTTAAATGACTACTAAAAATACACGGTATACATCTAAAATAAAGAAATATAAAATAAAGTAAACATTTTGTTTGCTAAGCTTACATAAACTGACAAAAATGTAGAGCCACTAATTTTACTTTGAAATCTATATACCCTTCATAAATTATCAAGCTATATCTATCAAATTGTTAGAAACAATTAGTAAAGAAGATAATTAAAAAGCTTAAAATTATGATAATACAAATTATAAAACTTAGATAATTATAAATATAATATAACAAATGTTATGTGTGAACTAAAATCAAAGTTAATCATAATAAATAAAAAAACAAAATATTGGATACACCTTTCATAGATGCATGAGTCTTTGGATACGCGATGACATACAATCGAAAGATTTTTTTTTACTGCAAGGCTTGCTTTTCATCAAAATTGTTTTAATATATTATTTTTTAGTGTATTCTTGAACCAAAAAAGTTCAGGAATCGCTTTGTAGCGTGCTCAACTTTGCTACAAACCAGTGTTGAGCAATCGTTAAGTTCTCGTTTCCTTTCACAACCGGATGTTTTTAATGAGTCTGGTGCGGATGCAAAATGTAGTGATTAGTTTACTGTAGAAACTAACACATGCATTAATATAAAACTGGTTTAGAAAAGGACAATTATTTGATGAAACTAATAATCTTGCTCTCATTTTGCTTTCTCTTACTCTCTATTTCTTTATATATATATAAATATATGTGTGTGCGTGTGTGTCTATGTGTGTGTGTATTTATTTCTATAAATATCCAATGTAATTTTGTAAACTACAAAATTGAAAAAAAAAATATGGAGGGAATGGTTGGACAACCTTTTTCATTTTCAAATTTAAAATGTGGATCGGTATTTTTAAGTTTTTAGAACCACCGTAAAGCTTCTTTGTGTACACTATTGTGGACGAGAACCAATGGACCTGTCCCTAGAGATTATTTTAAATTTTAGTTTATAAAGCTGTTGGACACACATTTGCGGAAGGTTAGGGTTTTAGGATGTAGAAAGGCGTAATTGAAGATTGTTCGCTTGTTAAAAATGTCATAATTGATACCAGTAGAAACATTGTTTTTCTACAATTGGTACTATCTTTTTTACCATAAGGGATACACACATTTTATGAGCTAAATAAAGTCATGTATTAATTAGAGTAGTTCTGCTAGACAGTTTTAAAATAATTCGAGATACTGCATTTATAAAAAAAAATTGACGAATCATTAAATAAATCAAAGAACATATGTCAATTTAATAGACAATAAAATTCATGAAACAATATTAAATAAAACATTTTATACCTTTATATTTTAATATGTAAATTTAAATTTAAATAGGATATTTCTGGCTACAAAAAAAAAAAAAAAAGCGTTAAAAGTATTTTTTGAAAAAGAACATGTTGCGGTACAATAATTGAAATATATAATAGTTTATAAATTTACTAAAATTCTATTATGTGATTCAATGATTTATAGTCTTTTTTATTCATGCCAAAGAAATTAACTTCAACTGAAAATCCATATTTCTCGGTAAATGGCTTTGTGAAATATTTCCTGCAAAGTCAAACTTTAATAACTTATTTGTCTTCAAATTGCATTTTCTTTAGTCCTCTAGAGTCTAGAGGCTACGTCATTCATTAATAGGGAAGCTAAAAATACTCAACGCCAAATTAGGAATTATATAAGTATAATTACATAAAAAGTAATGGAATTGATGAGCAACTCTTAGTATGCATGGGATCGCTAACTGACTGTTATCATTTCGGCTTACACTTAGCGGTGTGACATGTAGAATCGTGACTCCTCAAGTGCCACCTCCCTTTGACCCCAACATCCTTTTTTTATATATCTCTAGTGCCAGGCTGAGGAAAGTTGTATTCACACCACTCATGTTTCCTTAGATTTTGTAGATATTTTCTTAAGAATTTCAGTAGTTCTAAAGTTTAGTTACTACATATAAATTCATGATGTGTATATTTATTCGTAAAATAATTATTCAAATGTTTGTTCGAGATTATTAAAGATTGCTTATCGCCAGTGGCGTAGCTAGGGGAGGGCGGAGGGGGCGGTCCGCCCCAGGCGGCACTCATTCAGAGGGCGGCTTTTGCGGGCATTCGAAAATCTAAGCCATTTCCCCCCCAAAAAAAAAAATTATCTTTTGAAAGGGGAAATCACGATGAAACAAAAATATTCTTAATTTTGAGTCTTAATTAACGGATTCGAGCAACATTTGTTTTATTACACAGTGGTTGTCATAACTAACGCAAAATGTTTAAAAATTTAAAATTGCTCAAAAAGGTAAGGTGAAAAATTAAGTGGTATACGTTATCGATGGCGCTTTTAATATCGCCATGACAATTTTTGCGTAACTTATATTACTTTTCAGGTTTCATAAAGTTATTGTAAGGTAACATATTTACTTATGAAAAATTAACATCTGAAGTAACTAGTAAAACGAGATCAGATGCTGGAATTTTACTCAGTTCAATGCAATCTTTTTCTTTTCTGTGTTATCTCAATTTAAGGGAACTCGTAGATCTATCTGTTTTAAATTAATGCAAACATATTTCATGGAACAAAGATATTTTTATTGTACCAATACAGAACGCTTTTACAGAGAGTTGGAGATATCAATTGAGCACCGGGTTATAATGAGAAAAATAATAGTGGGGAAAATTCAGTAGACGTGGTTCTATTTTTCGAGCAAGAAGTACAATGAGAAGTGGTTTTATCAATAGATTTAATTATAAAAGAAAATAAAAGAACTCGCTGATGAGTTACGTGTCCTTGCAAAGAAATATTCGTGTATAATACCATTTAACCTCCTAAATGAAGAATTGGAATAAAAATTTTTTTTTAATTTACAATGATAAAGAATGTTTCGATATTGAAAGAGAAAGGATCCACAGGGCGGTCTTAGCATTTGCGGGTCGCTATGTAGCTTAGTATGCGAAAAGGATTGCGCGGGGCCCAGTTCGGGTAGGGATAATGTATTAATGAGGATAATTAGTGAACATTAAGATCGGTGGGACCTATGAAAGCGCAGGGCCCACTCCGACCGCATAGGTTGCAGTAGCTTAAACCAGCCCCGGCTGTACCCACACTACAAGAAGAGGCATTATGTTAAAAAACGGGGGAAAATCCCCTTTGATCTATTAAAATATATTCAACAGTATAGATTGGAAACTGCTTTACCCAAAATTAATATTTAGCTAAGAGTTTTTTCAACAATTGCTATCAATGTATCTAGTTGAAGAAGAAATTATATTCGCTCCACAATAAGTTATTTAAGACTACACAATCATGCAATATTGTCCATAGAATAAGATATTACAAATAATTTAAATTTGATAACATAATACACGATTTTTCTACTATGGAAGCTAGGTAAGTAAGTAAATGTATAAATAATAAGAAATGTGTTTACTCACTGATGTATACAATGTCTTTGTTTATTAAAAAAAAACAGCAACATCTATTTAAAAATAAAAGCATATTAATTGTAAATGTTTTGGGGCATACATTTGGCACATGTTTTGTCTCATTTGGGGGTTTGGGGGACCTACGACCACAATAACTTTCTTGTGGCCTGCAAAACAATTATCTTGTATTTTTATAAATGTGTATTTATAGGTAAATCATCTCATGAGAGACCCCTTTTATTTAATACTTACATAAATAGGGCATGCTGTGGTAAAATTCTCCCCCGCCTCATACAATGTGCATCGTTTCAATTACAATTATTTATTCATGTTTATTAATTTATAAAAACCATAATATGATTGTCCATAAATGACGTCATGTGATTTTGGCTGATTTTTTACCCACAGCCCCCTCGTCACACGGAGTTACGAAACCTAAACTTAGACCCCTTCCTAAATGTGACGTCACAAAGACCCCCCTTCCTGCATAAAAGCCGTATTATCTTTTTGAAATGTGCATGTTTTAAATCATTTTTTTTTTGGTGGTCATTAAAATGTTTTAGTGTAATGCTGCACTCACTCTAATATCGTAATACGCGTGAAACCACGTAAAACATCATTAAATAAAGTGTTGGTAATTATATATTTAAGTGGAAATTTTATTTAAAGTTGCGCGTTTTGAATGACGTCACATGTGTGACCCTCCTCTCCCCCCACCGGTGCGTGACGTCATTTATGGGTGTCTCGTAAAAGGGCGGCATATTGGAGTCCGCCCCGGGCGGCAAAAGCTCTAGCTACGCCACTGCTTATCGCTATAAAATTATGTGACGTGAGGTCATTATTTAAGCTTTATTAATATGTCAAGAGAAGAAGTAAAAAGCGTTCTGGTTTATTTGACGTAATTGATATATATTTATTAAATTTCGAAAAAAAATGTATGTATGCATGTTAATATATGTACGTAATTCTGCATTTAATTTTCTATATCAATGTACGAAATCCGTTATTCGGCTTATGAAATTTACAATTGGTTTCTGTTTGGTTGTAAACTTTCGATGCATTTTGAACTACAAAGCCATTTTTTAAATTTATTACTACAAATGAATGTTGTCAACTTATGCTTCATTTCAGCGTTTGCTTTATATTTTATACTCTATAAGGGTGCATATTTGTATTTTAAAAAAAACAATTTTAAAAAAATTTGAATCCCCCTAACAATAGTGTTTGTTTGATTGTCATTTACATGCAGTGGTGCATCTAGGAATGTGTGAGAGCCCGGGGGATTTCGTATTTTGTCCACTCCCCCTACCATAGCTACGCCACTGTTTACTTATAATATTTTAATGCGTCCTAGACTAAATTTGGAGAAAAAAAAAAAGACTCTCATTATTGAACTAAAAGCGTCGCTAAATTGAAAATAATCGAAACTTTTGTTTTATTTATTTTTTTTAAAATGTACGTATATTAAGTAATAAATATCATTAATTTTTGGTACTTTAATATTTTCTTTTATCCTGTGATCAAATTTACTTTAAAGTTTTCATGTAAAAACAGTTCTTGGTTATTCATATCTAAAGAGCTCAAGATAAAAATCACCTATGAGGCATTTAATTTTTTTTTTTAAGTTATCCATATTAGCTGTCAGAGGATACAACATAGAATGTTCTGAATCAAATTTAATTTGAACAAAATATGTATCGGACAAAATTAACAATTTAAATTTATTTAGTTAATTTATAAAAAAATCTGTATAATTTTGAAAATTAAGACTTTAATATTTCAATAGTACAAAAATGTCACATAGCCGTTTCTACCCTTGAGCTCTAAAACTTGTCAATAGTTGCGTTGATTTGTTTACGAGTTTTTTATGTGGTGGTAATAATATATGGGCGCATACACTGACAAGTAAAACTAGATCCGTGAAAGGTTCTGACTTAACAGTAATGCTGTGATCTTTGTAATTCACTATGCATTTACAATTATCATGATTATGTCATTAATATTCATGGAAACGTTTATAACGTGCAGCATAAGCCCAGACGTAACAATACATAATTAAAATATATTTTGCTAAGTATGTCCGTTCGGAAAGCTCTATTTTCGAAAGCTCATCATGGCGTAAAAGCTTAGAAAAAAAATAATTACTGCAACAAAAATAACTCTTTTGAACGTCCGCATAGGATTTTTTCAAAATGGAAATAAGATTTAATTGTTCTTTTTGTCTCTACAGTTTCAAAGATTAAATATGGGGTTTTCATGCAAAAGGGACATTTAAAGAAATTGAAATATATTATTCCAATTGAAAACTTCTGAAATTTGTAACGGGTAATGCAGTATGTATATGTACATCTACTATGTATATATACCTATTTGAGTTAGTGTTTGTGTGTCTCTAAGTTTCAATTTTCAAATCTCAGTTACACAATCATGAAAAAATCTAAAATTCGGAAGCTTCAAATTTGTTCAGGACAAAAAACAAATTATACAAACTATTTGTGTAAGAAAACAATTAATTGAAGCTTTATTTATGAACTAATACTAAAAATATTTAACGTTTCGGCTCATGCCTTCATCAGTACAAAAACATTTACTTACATATATCTTAAAATTAAAACATATTAGAGTTATTGTGATTAAAAAAATGAAAAGAAAAGAAAAACAAAAAATTAAACAAGGACATTGACCTGGAATGTAAGAAAAAGAAGGAAGTTGAAGTATCTAAGGTGTCAGTGAAAACCACAACGGGAAAACGATTGCAGTCAGGTAAAATTGTGGATTTGATTTATTCCATATGGAGCCAACGTACCAAAATTGTTTTATGAGTCTATTGGTTGCAAATAGAATACGAGTAACTGCAATATTCAAAATGCGGTCATGGTCAACACTGTTAAAATGTTTAGACACAGGACACTGAGCCTGTTCATTTATATTGTACAGTTNTTCTCTAAACCGATCTCCAAGACGACGACCTATCTCACCCACATAAATTGTTTTAGATCTCTTGCAAAGAATTGCAAGTGTCCTTGTTTTTTGTGTTTTTTTTCCTTTTAATTTATTTAGGGAGGTATTGGTAAGCTTCATTTTTCAAGTGGTAGGTAAAAAGCATGTTATATAAAATTCAAAATTAGTAGGAAACAAATTATAATTAAAAACTTAATATAATTAAAATTATTATTTTATTTAAAAAAAAAAAATTAAGTATCAGGATGTGTAATTATCATAAAACAAGTTTTTGTTTAACTTAATTTTAACATCAGTATATACTTTTTTTTTAATAGTTAACAATAAAAATAAATCATTTAAGTTTAGACACTTCGATGTTGTTGAGTTCCTCCCCATCTTAATTTTAGAACATCTACATAGTTCAGAACCGTTAAGGGTAGGGGTAGGTCCATCAACGCAATAGGGACGCTGTCCTTGAGATGGAAAAAGATCCATGATGGACCATGGAATATTCCATAGTATTAGTAATAGGTTAGGACGGTTAAGTTGGCCGAACGTTCTCGAAGCCATGCATGTCAGCGCGTAATTAACAGTTGGTACACGCCACTGACCAATCAGATGAGAACGGTTCGCTGACCCACGCGAGGGTATGGGTATTCACATACGGTATCCAAATCTTACACTATCCTCTTCTCAGAATATTCGTAGTACACCAGGTCTGTGGTGTGACGGGCGAATAAGAGTTGAGCCTAGCTGAAAGTTTGTTTCAGGTTTGAGAGTTACCTAGACTTAGAATAGTCAAATGTATTTGAATTAGTATAGGTTTTTATTATATGTATTGATATGCTTTGATATGTTATTAATATCATTGGTTTAATTATTCGATATTGTTGTTTCAGCTAGTTAGTGGAAGTTAGTGGAAGTTAGAAGTAGTTGAAGTTAGTGGCAGTACGTAGTTATTACTAATCAGTACGTAGTACTAGTAAGTTGGGGAGCCAGTGGAGTGGCGAGGAGCCATTAGGCTACATCTCAGACAGGAGATCTGGAGCGGAGAAGGGGACAAGGTGGTCTTGCCTTCACACGTGAGAACCCTAGCAGTCAGTGACCAGTGCGGAAGGGCCCGACTGCCAATCATACTGACCACGGAACAGGACTGCGCTACGCCTGATTGACCAGACCGGAGCATAGTGGTTCAACCAGTCCTTTGGCCACGCCCATTCCATGAGTGAAGTGGGGCATAGTAACGAGCTATTTGTATCATTGTAACGACGTAGATATCTTAATTTAGCATATGTTTAGTTGCTAAGGTACCATGTATATATATATGTATATAATATATTAAATATTTTATCTCTATTATATTTTTATATAGAGAGAGAGAGGCTTCTGTTTATTATTTGTATGATCTTAGTATAGTATAGAATAGTTAAGTGAAAACCCTAGACATAATATTAAACATTAGGGGCTCTGCGTTTGTGCGAGCACCCAGTA
>MUZC01004725.1:269554-289811 GCA_002072015.1 Radix auricularia | reverse complement strand
TATATATATATATATACATATATATATATATTGTGAGGAGTTTGGGGCGGTTGGAGCGCTGCGTATGTTTGGCCTTTGAGGTGCCGCTGGACTACCGTGCGAGTCCAGGTGGACAGAGGTCTGAACTGCTCGAACCAGGAATCTTTGAAGACGAAAACTGACCACGGGCAAATAATCTAGCCCAGGTGTCAGGTATGGCAGACCGAGATACTCGGCCGTAAGTTAGATGAAAGGAGCCGACATGGAGAGCGGGTCAGAGACGAGGAAGGGGGGGGGTTAGTGACCATTGCGGGTTACGTCAAACCAACCCACCCCGTCTTACCTAGGGGCGGTACAAGATGATTGACAGTTGACTTTCGGACGGTTGGGGTTGGGAAGTCTGGGGGCGGAGCCTAAAATGGACGAACGCTCGGACTGACACACGGACAGAGAGACACGCAGGGAGAGAGAAGGAGCTATGAAGTAGGAGGCATAGGTAGACAGACGCAAGTATTGGAGGGATGTACGAATAATGAATGTACAGAAGTTAAGGGATTAAAAGTAATTAATTGTACATTATGCCTTGGTGTTCAGTGTTTTAAGAATAATTAACCAAGTGTGTGAATAGCAGAATAACAGTGAGAGTAGATAAGGATAGATAAACATAGAACATCTAGGGATCTTCACAATATATATATATATATATATAATGAAAAGTACTTAAAACACTTTATTGTAATTATGCTAGCCCTTAAATTAAAAAAAAAAAAAGTAATAATAATTTAAGAAAATTGCATATCATAAAATTCAAATTAAATAATAAGTTTTGACTAGAATACTTCTTACAACATGCTTTATATTAGATGAATTCGTAATTTTAATTTTCATTATGAGGCGAGACAAACTAGAACACATAAAACAACATGAAAGATTCAGGGGCAAAGGGATCTAGGCAGACAGAGAGAAAAGATGCTGGATATGATGACAAGATAATAAAACAATCACCCGCAGAGCTGAAGAGCAATACAAAAAACAGAAATATGTACAGAGGTATAACAACATATGCATCTAGTCAAAGCACCCGATGGATTGATGGTCAGATATTAAAAATCTCATGACAAATTCACAGATGGATCCAATATAATAATTAACTTGTTTTTACAATTATTTGTATCTTAGTATTAAGAGATTGTTGATCTATTTTTATTTCTTTTAGAATTAATTTGAATGTAAATTGATCGAATTTCATTATTGTCCTGTTTTTCAGCTCTCTTCACCATTAATTTAATTCCGTGGTGGTCTCAAGATACTCATAGTGATGAGATGTTGAGTCTGTCAAATAAATTAGAAAAAAATCAAATTTGTTCATAACCAGGTAAGCTTTCATTAACGTTGTAATATCAAATAAATATATTTTGAAAAACACTCTTTTAACAATGTTTTAAAAAAAAAAGACCTAGAATATGTAACTTTTAAGCATGCCTGTCTATAATTTAAAAAAAAAGAAGCACTGGATAATTATACTCGTTAACTCCACGTTAAATCACACGAATATATATATATACATTTTCTCAAGTTTAATTTCAAGGCATGTTTCATAAAGGTTAAATGAGTTGTAAGAGAATTATGTTTTAAAACTTATTACCATTAAAAAAATATTATTATTTTTTTTTAATCTGGATTTGTAATTAAGTAACCTATTAAAATTTTAAGTCTTACTTAATAGATAACTATTAAAAAAAATATTTAAAAATTAGTTTCGATCTTTTTAACCATAGTTTGTCAAAAAAATAAGTTAAATAACAAATTACAGTTTAGGCACTAAATGGAAATTTCAAATTATTTTGAATATTATAAAATTAATACAGCTATATTGAAATTTTCATCGACAAAAGGTAAAGATCAGCTTTTTGTCCAAAGTTGTTCAAAAGTTATGAATTTTACTCAAAGACCTAAAAATCACTTTTTCCACTATGTTGTTTCCTTCACGTTTTTTAACTTATTAGGCATTGTTTTAAAATGTCCATAACGTAATTAAGTAATTAAATTTTAAAGAATATTCTATTGTTAGGGGATATATTTAAATAAAAATAGTTCCAAAAGTGTCAATGAATTTAAATTTTGTTATTGTAAATTAGGTAAAAACACTGTCACTTTTTATCATGTTCATTATAAAACAGCTCTCATTAAAGTGTTTGTTTCACTATTAGGATATATATCATTTCCTTCGAAATGGATAAGTTTGTACTTTAAAAAAAATGAATTAGTAATTAATTAGTTATCACTACAACAATTTTTTCATATTGTCAATAATTTTAATCGCTATTTTACCGATTAAAATAGATTTAATCCATACAAAACAAAGGAAAATTAATAAACTTTAATCCTCCGGATATACCATAAGCATTTGGCAAAACAGATAGCGCAAAAAAACTTGGTTATCCTGTCCAACCATCTACCCCAAAATATTTTTGCTTTTTTTTTTTTTTGTTTTAGAGAGTTTTCGCATTGTTTTATTCAGAATGAATATGTTTTAAACCCTACATAACGTTATTTTTTTTTCTTTTCTTTTTCTTTAATTTATTATTATTATTTTTTATTTATTATTATTTTTTTTTTTGACATAAGTTACAAGACTAAAAACTCAAAAGACCTTAGGTATCACATTTTTATGAGTAAACTCCATTAATTATAATGGCGTTTAAATGTACGTACCATTCGTTCTTTCGCACACTTCATCATATCCCGGCATTCTGAATAAAATTGTGCATTAAAATTAGATTAATTACTTTTTTAAATATTTAAACGTATTAAAGCAGTTTATAGTGCATAGGCTATTCAAAATTTAAAAAAGGAGATTAAAATACGCCCTATACTATTGAGTAACAAAGATATTACAAACTTGATGTAATAAAAATGTTCTAAATATATATACCTCGCTTCCTCTTGCTGCACTTTCACTGTTCAGAAAGACACAAAAATTCATACATTCAAAATCAAGTTGAAAATTGATAGAGGCACGTTTCTCAAAATTTCCGTTTAAAAACCAATCTACATAGACTTAAATAACTATTTATTTATAATAGCAAGTTTTGAATGGCTTATAATATTTGTAGGTGTTATGATGTTTCAACAATTATTTACCTTTTAATATGTACTTGCAAACAATTAAGATCAAGACAAGCATTACAATAGAAGAAGTCACCATTAGGATATTCTTAAGCGACCAAAATTTTCCCTGGAAATCTGCAATTAATGTTTGAAAATGTAGATGCCAAAAATATATATATATATATGTGTATGTATATATATATGAATATTTAACCAAACATGTATTTAATAATCAATAAAGTGTATGTTGTTCCCACAGAGAAAAAAAAAACAATTACAAGTCTGTAAGTCTACAAATCTAAAAATAAAAATACGTGCTTGCCCACCGGTAGAATCTTTTACTCTCAACGTAGAGTTGCATTCCTTCTTTCCCAAATGATTGTAGGCAGTGAGTGTGACATTCATTTCATTCAAGTTAAAGAAACCACTCGTGTTGTAACGGTACTCTACCATTTTTGAGGTTGACCTTTGATTTGTAGTTACATCAAGTAAATCATTGCTGAAGTTACTTTGAGTTTGCACACTTCCTATATTTATATCAGCTGACTTAACGTTGTGCGCGGTGTTATTTATAACGATTTTATAGTAGTCTGTGTTCTGCTGATACTCCCATGAGATAAGGACAACGCCGTCAATACGATAAACTGAGATCTCATTAGGGCACTCTCGAAGAACATTGGGCCGAGCTACGTATAGAAATCATATCATTAATCAAATAAGAATAAGCAAGAAACACTGTATATTGCACTTGACTTAAATGTTATCAATGACATTCACAATTTTAAGCAAAAAAGAGGAAAACTTTTTTGGGGGACGCTACATAAAAGCAAATTGTGCGCTAATTCTTCTATAGTTTAAATATGTAAGACTTAGTAAGAATCTATAGGTTAATTAATACTTATTCAAATCCATTAAAGAAAAATACATAAAATCTGCAGTCTTATACATAAGCATTTTAAAAAAAATTCCAAAATAAGAAAAAAGACCAAATGAAGTACATGCACTGAACATAGAGGACATATCAGGGGTAAATATTGTGAGGTAATTCTGTTAAAAGGAGATTCTTAATAAGGCATTTCACAGTCTATCACAGATGAGAATACATATATCCTATAGATAAATACAATTTTTAATTTCCTACACGGCTTCATCCACCGTGGCTTTTTTGCTGGTTATTAAGTCCAACAAAGTAATTTTTTTAAAGCGCTCAAGAAGTAAACGCTATAAAACACTGTACCAGTCACGCGATAAAATTGCAATGGTGGTGCAAGACTAGGACTGACCAGTAGGAATAGAGGCGGCACGATCTCAACCATAGGGCTCTTTGCTTTAGAAATACAAATACATAATGGGAAAGCAGATCGGAATGACTTGAGGCGTAAGAGAGTGTTCTATAAATAATGGAACTAAGTGACCAAGCAATCCAGATCACCCTTGTGATATAATAGCCAAAACATTATTTGTGATTTTTGTGAGGGCTTTGCCTTTGCATGCGTGTAGCATGTCAAGTCCCAGGGCTCGTATTAGCCAAGACGTAAAGAAAATAAAGGCGACACACTTGCTATGGGTAATGAAAGGACAAACTTGAAGATGGAAGAGGAGGGATCAAGGCGACCCTGCGACACATTGTTGAAGTCGATAATTCATGGCTTAGCGCAGACGGAGAACTAGGCTGTCAGTAACTCTTTTTTACTGTGAGGTCTAACGGCCTATCTGGTGTGATTAGTGGGTAATGCGCTTGACCAGCAGGGCGACAAAATTGGAGGCTCGTCCTTACCCAAGAAGCACCGTAGGAATTACAGTCATCCTAATCAGTGGAGCTTGGCACATTGAGAAATTTTAAGTGTCTAACATACAATTGATTTTTGTGCATTAGGTCTGTATATCATACTTATACAATTATATACATGAAAATGTATTTATTTTTACGGTGGTTATCTATTTAATTTTGAGGATAATGTTTTTACATGGATTAAAGGATCGCAACCAAAATTGGCACATACATACATTTTTATCCAGGTCTAAATATTATATAAGGTTTCTTGCTTCTTTTAGTCAGGGACTTTTAGGGCGGGGGACGTAAAAATGAATTTTATTTTTATTTAAAATAAATCGAATAAAAATTGTGCGTATAATTTGTTACTTTAAAGAAACAAAATTTGCTTCTACAAAAAGAGAGGAAGAAAAAAGCTTTTAATGTTTGTTTATAGTTTTAAAGTGTAAACAATTAAAATTGTTTAATTAAATTTTTCGATTACGATTGAATGACACACATTAAATTGACATTTTTTTAATTTCTATTTTACTCCAGCCTTTTCTCCCAACAGAAACTCTGTATTGATCTTTTAATTTGACTCTAAATTATATAATGAATATATTAATAAATTATTGATATTTAAATAGTGATGTACACCTGGAAGAAGCCAGACACACATAAAATAATTAAACAATCATATTATCATAACCGTATAAATGACAATACGCTATACATCAGCTACGTAAATCATTACAAAAAAAAATTGTGTTATTAGTTTTGAAAATAAACTATAAGTGCAGTCTTGAAGAATTTGTTAGTTGAAATTATACCATTGTGTAATGGTTGAAAATTTCATTGTTTAGATGCAGAAAAAGAGAATTATCTTTAGTGCGTGTCCTAGGAACACAGAGAATGTGTGTGTCTGCAGAAGAGAGTAGCGGATGACATGCTAAGTAGACAGACAAAAGTTCTGTAAGATAGGAAGTACTTAGGTCTCAAAGAAGTTGTGAAACATAACGGCCAGTTTGTAGTACAGACTTGTATGGGTAGTCAATGAAGTGAGTTAAGTAGAGGAGCAACTTGGTCATGTTGTTGGGTTTTTTTCCTTTAAATTTAATCTGGCAGACGATTTTTGAATTTTCTGTAGTTTTTCAATGCATTGTTTTGGCGCAACTGACAGAAGGGAAATGCAGTAATCAATGAAAGCAAAAACAAGAGCAGCGACTAGATTTTTTTGTAGCTTTAACTGTTAAGTAATGACAGATTGAGCTGATCTGACGAATGGAAGAGTAGGCAGAGAGGGTTGTCGAGCACATCGACCCCGGACAATTCTACCCCGGATCGTACGACCACAGGACATTTCGATTTGTTCTTATATGTACATGGAATTTTTCAGAAACATAATAAGATTGTGTGTCTATTATCATAAGTTTAAATAAAGTAAAAATTAAAAATAATTCCACTACTCTTGTTTCTCTTCATTAAATTTTGTAGCCTGTAAAGTTGCTTGTATTTACTGATTACAAAGTAGTTTTGCTATTTTTTAAATTTATCATTAGGCATAATGGCTATAATAAATACTGCCATACTGAATCATATCCCTGGGCCGTGGTGGTAGAGTGGCAAGCGCGCTCGACTGTCGTTCCGATGGTCACGAGTTTGAATCCATGCATTGTTCCCGGGGCCCCAGGGCGTCCTCGAGTTCCAACCAGCTCCAAATGGGTGAAAACTGGCGTGAAAATGCGTGGAACCCTTAGCCGTGGCATGTTAACGCTGCATCACTTGCCACAAAAACAACTGCTGCCTTGGCTGACCAAAGGCTTAGGAAGCAAATCCAGAAAATACAGCAGGCTGAAGTCAAAGCCCACGGGCTAAGTGGTCCGAAACTCGTGTCACGCAAAACTCAATATTCAATATTGAGAACGAAGAATAATCATATCTCTGACTAATATATACAAACTCCTGTAAACAATTTTTCAGTGGACTACACGTTTAGCAAATAGCGTATTCACGGATAAAGACTACTATAGGGCTTTTTGTTATATCAACATGATCATAACGAGGTTGGTTATTATTTTTAAAAAAAAGTTTTTGTAAGTCAATTCATCCTTACAAATTTAACAATTAATTGAAAAATAAATCTTGCATTTCCTTAGCCCTATTTTAAAATTTAATACAGAATTAAATGAATATTGTGTATTACCTACTACAAGGGTTATCAAGATTTAATTCCAGCCAAATGGTCATTAACTTACCCATACGTTCTGTGACCAAGGTTAAATTGTCTGAACCCATTGCCGTCCGAACAATGCATGTGTATCTCTCATTTCTCTCAACTCGATTCACCTTAGCGAAAAAAAGATAAAATAAATTAGTTGATATTTTAAACTGTATTTTATTTGATATTGTTTCATTAATTTAACGCGCAAGTAAAACACACCATACTATGGGTATCGATGTAAATTTTATTAAAAAGTTGATGGCATGAGAAAATGTATGTTTTTAAAAATTGACATATAAATAAAATTGTAATAAACTTCAGAAAAATGAAAGCTGACAATAAACACCATGATTAATATAGAAGTTTAAATAAACGTTAACTATTTAATTAATTTCTTTTCCTCCCATAAACAGGGCTAAAGAAAACCTTTAAGAAATATCATAATAATTTTTTACTTAAATCTGTATAATACAATACAATTGATGCGACCAAAAATGTTGGTGCAGTGCTAGTGAACTAACAATAAACGTTTCCGTTCTCCTAGCATTATTTGATTCGGTCTTGGCGAATGTAACTGAAGTTATGTTCTTGCCGCTGGGCATGAGTAGTTGAATATCTTCTTTTTCTGCCGGTGGGTTTGACTGTACCGTACATGAAAATGTAGAGCTTCGACCAGGGAGGACCATGCTGTATTCAAACCATACAATCATTGGCTTACTCACTGAAAAGTTGGTTATTAAATTTTATTCTATAAACCTTTTATATTTGCTGTATAATTTTAAATACATATAGTTTGACTTAACTACTAATTTTAAAAAAATATATATTTACGGACAATTGAAGGTTATTAATTTAAAATTTATGTTAAAGAAGAGAGAAGTTTTTAAAATTTGATATATACATTTTTTATAATTATTATTCTTTTCTTTGGTAACAATTTAAGAAATAAAAAGAGTACACATTTTTTTAAATAAATGACATGGAAAAATATATCATACAAAATAAAAATCAATTTTATGTTAAAGAAGCTACATGAAATTCATTAACAAAAAACACATTTAAAAAAAAAAAACAAAAAAAAAAACAAAAAACAAACAAACAAACAAACAAACAAAAAAACAATTACATTAAAAGAGGATGACAAAAAATTATTATCACAAAAATCATTACGTGAACACTCTGCTGTTGGTCCAACAAATCGATCACAGTCCTTCCAATTCTCACAGTAGCAGCGTTTTTCACATTCCCAGCCATACCAATTTGGTTTACACGGGACAGCTAATTATTTTTTAAATAAAAAAAATTGATATATATTTATAAATTAGAAATGTGGAAATTAACGTTTAATTTCTCCAATAACCTTTAAAAAGTTGAAATATTTATATTTCTAACAATTAATTGAATTTTTATTTTTTTTTTTAAATATAAAAAATAATAAAAAGAAAAAGTAAAAATATTTAAAAAATGGAGAAAAGATGTAAAATATTTTTTTAAAAAAAATAACGATATATAAATAAGAGTTTTCCTGACAATTATACAAACATTTTGATTTTAAACTATTGATTCAAGTAATGTTCAAATGATGATAATGTTTGCTTAAAATGGCTCTAGCAATGCACCTGCTTATGAAACCATATGAAAATGATATTAAGCTAATGGCCGCAATGGAGTCTGACTCAGAGACAGAAAATGACGACAATTCTTCTTATGAATTACTGCGTTACAAAATGGAGATTAAACTTCCTGAATCTATTATCCATCTAATTAATCCCAAATCCGATAAGGTCTTTCCTTCTCAAGACAGTTTCTGCATACCAGTTAACTAATTTCGATGTGAATAGTTGTTCAGCACTATTGGTTATATTGTCAGTCTCGCATATCACTTGAACCAACTAATGTCAACACACGTGTCAATTTGTGCAATTGGCTAAACGGTGTCTTATAAAGAAGATATGCCAGTGTTTCTTCGATTTCTTTAAATTAACAATTAAATTTAAATCAATCGATAACAGCCCTAAATATATAAGTAATTGCTTGCGTATCTTGTGGAAAATGCACGGGAAATGATTGCGAACAAAAGGTAAATCTTAAGATTTGCAAAACAGTTTTACTACAAACTTTACATGAGCGTTTGACAATCTGCTGGGAACATGGCTACATCCCACACAAACTAAAGTATGCATATAGAGTGGCAGTTTAAAACAACAAGGGCGATAGAAGTGACTGCAGTAACTATCGCAGCATCTCAATTGTTTTGTAATAGGTGTCTTCATTTATAAGATCAGAAAACTTTATAACTCATTCGGCCATTTTTTTATTTTTTTAGTAAAGTCAAACGTTTCTTAAACATTCATTACAACAGTGTATTTTGATAAACTGATCACGCTAAAAACTATCTTTTAGGTGCTATTTTGTGTGCAAAAAATATTTCTTTACACTTAATTTTGCATCTGAATAAGCAATTAAAATGCCGAAGACTTAAAAAATTAATAAATTAGCCTAAGCATGTTTAAAGATGTGTGAAAAACATCGCTCGATAGCAGTAACTATGGTAAACATTAATGCAAACGTAATTAGCTATAATAATGGTAGTTAATTATTAATATATATTTATTTTAATATTGATTCTTCTTCCTTTCCTTACAAAAATTTAAGTCTAAGTATTTATTATTATTAAACTTACTATCATTAAACTATGACTTTAATTTTAATTAGAACAATAATAAAATTACGAACGAACAAATGAACTAGACCTAGAAGAACTAGAGATGCTAGTCTGACAAGAACTAGAAGAGACAAGAGTCTAAATATATTTGCTTTAGTAGTTATTAGAAATAAATTTAATAAAAATTATCACTTTAGTAATAATTATATCATCAGTATTTGTAGTAAACAGTTTTTAAAAATGTATGGGCGAACGAGTGAATGATAAATAAAAGAAAAATTAATTAAATTCAATGTCATCGCACAGTCGCTCTTAGTTGTGGTGGTCGAGTGGTAGCGCGATCGACTGTCGTATCGATGATGACGAGCTCGATTCCACGCGAAGGCGAGGATTTGTTCCCGGGGCCTGAGGAGTCCCCGAGTCACCCAGCTCTGAATGGGTAATAACTAGACAATAGTTAGGTTGCTGGGTAATGCGTGAAACCTTTATAGCTGTGGCCTGTGATCGCTGCATCACTTGCCAACAGATCATCTGTCATGGTCTGTGGACGCAATTATCTTATGTATAGAAGGAGTGTCTGTATATCTAAGATAAGTTAAGATAATATTTACTATTTCATTTACCTAATTCACACTGGCAAAGTTGTTCCATTTCCCATAAATATATTATATCATACTCTATAAATGTATAAATATATTTTAACTTAGAATTTAAATAAATAGGCCTTTTTAACCCTTTTAAAAGATGACTTTAAGTAAGTTGTAAGAAATGTAAGCCGTGGTTTGATAGCCGGAGCCGTAGCCTATATACACACTATCGCTGGTCACTAGCGCTAACTTATATTTGTAAATTTAAATTGTTTTTCTTGGTTTATATAAAATGTTTTGCCTTAGTATTAATTAGTATTAAACTAAACAAAAAATATAACTTTAATTATAATAAGATATTTATCATTATAATTAGTAATAAAAAATGTCATGAAATTCACGTACGAACGAGTAAATAATAAAATATTAAAAAAAAAAAAATAATTAAAATTCACCATTTCAAAGTCGCTATACCCCAACAATATAAATTTTAAAATAATATAACTTTATATTGTTATTTAAAAATTCTATAAAATTAAGGTTTTGAACACACTTTAATCACTTTCAATGAACACATTCCATATAATAGTAATGAACAAACATTAACTACTTGTTCTAACGGCACCTACGAGTTATAAATATAATATAAACTCATCCAATGTCCCTTCTGTCCCTTCTGTTCCCGAACTTTCCATGCCAGGATCGGCCTTGTCAGCCCTCTGCGCACACATAGGCAAAACAAGTCTCAGCAACCCTCGGATGACTAAAGTGGTCCTCGTCGATTCGACGGACGAACGAATATATACTTTATTTAATTCTATTAATAGACTTTTCGGGTTAATAATGACGAACCCCATTAATTGCAGGAAATGTTTTGCCCAATTCATACTAGAGCCAATTAATATTGTTAGCTTCCCGAAATTATCCAGAATATTTTCGGTTCGGTCGGTCTTCCATAGTCATGGTGTTCTCTATACGGAAGCTCTAGGCTAAATGCAGAGATCAACAGATGCCACTAAACATTCTTTTTTTAGATCTTAAGAAATTTGTTGGCCGAAGTTAAATTAATGTTAAACATTCTTCAGTTATTCGAAAAACCTGTGGCTTATTATACTTAACAACGAAAGATTAGAAATACGCGAGCTAGCTATGCGACGCATAATGAAATCCAGAAATCAGAAACGCACTAATTTAGTTATATTTGTATGTGTGCCAAAATCAGCTTTGAATCTTCTTACTACATAGACATGTACGTTTGGCAGATAACTCCGATCACAGAGCCTCCGATCGTAATTGGCATTGAGACTTTGCCATGTTAACAATGATCAGTTAAAAGATAAAAGTCTTGAGTTTTAAAGCAATCCTTTCCACAGCCAGTCATTAATTTGGCCAAACAACAAAAGGCGAAGGATTCATTGGAGCTTTCTTGAAATGGAAATACAAAATGCCAATATTGAGTAGGCCTGTCAATGGGTACCCTGGACCCGGGTACCCGTTGACGATCAATTACCCGGGTAGTAAAATGGCGCCCGGGTACCCGTGATATTGATACTTCAATATCTTTATCACCAGGGTTTAAACTGTGACTCTTCTGTGTTCAAATTTCGGCTCGATAATAATTTATCAAATTAATTTTTTTCTTTGAATTAAATACTATGTAATACGTATTTACATGAAAATGCTTAAAATGAAATAAGTGTTAAAGGGAAATAAAACACGGTCTCGACAATAAACTACAAATTATATTGTTACACTTTTTTCTAGGAACATGATACAAAAATCATTTAAAACAAGAAGGTTTTTGTTCTTTGAATTGTTCAAGTAAGGAAAATAAAACACAAAGCCGATAACTACTATTAACTAGGAAGGGCTCGAAATGACCTTCACATTGGCTTTGAAATAAGCCGCTCATCGTTGTTACCGGCAGAGCGAGCCAACCCCCCACCCCCACCAACAGACGCACACGTGTCTTCACTCCTACCCCCACCATACTTTTAAAAAAAAAATTCAATCGTTGAATGATCTTCACTATAATAACGAACATAAATGGTGGGGGTGGGTCCATCCCCTCAGTATGACACAAAATAGGACACAAGAGCGATAACTAGGAATGGCTAGAAATGACCTGGGCTTTGAAATACGCCGCTCATCTATGTTACCGATTGAGACGCGCCAATTTCTTTTAGCTACCCCCCAGCACTAACATATGACCCCAATCCCATCCCCAACATACTTAAAAAGAAATAAACCCTTGCTATATTCTGGGGGGGGGGTAATTTTTTTTATTTTTATTTTTTTGTATTTATAAAATCATATTTCAACCATTTGAACAATCTGTACCGTATTAAAAAAATAAATACTGGGGGATGGGTCCACTAAGTAGGGGCAAGTCCTGAAAAGTTTACTTAATTAAAAAACTTGTCGGCTACAGCAATGAACTAGAAATAACCCGCCATGTCATCATACCATTAGCAAACTCACCCCCCACCCCCGCCCAAAAAAATCACCTTACCTCCCCTCTCTTTTTTTTACACCACTGTACTGCAGTAGTATTTCAATGTCATCATTTTACAATCGTTCAGTCATTACATCAAAATTTGAATTTTCACAATAAACAAAGCAGTAAAAGGCTTATGGTAGTATTAGCGGGCATTTAAAAAATTACAAAAATTTTGAGGCCTTTTGAACGGGTAACCCAGGTACTCGTTCAAATTTAGGACGGGTACCCGGGCAGCATTTTTCAACAATATTGACAGCCCTAATATTGAGACAAAAGCATAAAATCATTTGAAACTATAAAAACATGTTAGAATTTTTGAATATGCGTTTCCTTCAAATACATGGTTGTTTTTATTGTTACATTTATATAGACTTTTATAATTGTACACCTAACATGAATATGCAATAACGGGTATTACGACTTATAAATAGGATCTAGCATAAGGAAGTGCGTGTTATGTCGAAAAACACACTGACAACAACTCATTTTGTGCCAAGCTGTTTTGAGTTTTTTAGATGAATAGTTTACAACGGGAAAAAAGATTGATATAAAGTGAATTGTTATGATTAGAAAAAATGTGCGGGAATATATAATGATTGACATAAAATTGATAAGAAGATCAATTTCTCACCATTTTCTTAAAAAGCAGCATTGTTCTTGTGTTTTTATTAACGTTAAAGGAACATGTGCATTTAAAACAAGTAAACCATATTTTCTACTCTCACCAAGCCACAATATTCACAAATATTATCTGTCTAAAAGTATCCTATTCGTCTTGAACTAATTTCATGCTTAGACTATAAATGAATTGGGTGTTTAGCGAGCTATTTGTAAGAACGAAAGGAATTCTGTGGAAAGATATAGTTTCATGTTTTGATTCACATGAAAAGAAAGTGAACTTTGCCCGTTAGCTTTTTGTAACTGTTAACGACATTTGTTATTCTGGTAGAGTATATAGCATGCGTTATGAAAGGGGTTCGAGCATTCTGAAAGAAAGCCATCAATCGACCTGAATGGAAGGATGTGGTTGAGCAAGCCAGGCCCTACATGGGCTGTAGAGTCACGGATGATAATGATGTTGCTATATTAAAGCAGAAATACCAAAATTGATGGGTAATATTTAAACTAATAATATGTTTATTTTTCTCGACACACTTTTCTTTGTTTTTATTAAGAAGGGTTTGATTTATTACAACCTTAATTTCCAGATCCGTTTATATTAAATTTTTAAGGAGAATTTGAGACCCAAAACTAAATAAAGTTACTCTTATTGTGCCTACCCCGTAGCATAGCACGGGTATTTTGCTCGTCTATTATATAATGCGCTAAGGCACATTTCCGTCCGTCAGTCAGTGTGTGTGT
Source organism: Radix auricularia (assembly GCA_002072015.1). Taxonomy (NCBI): domain Eukaryota; kingdom Metazoa; phylum Mollusca; class Gastropoda; family Lymnaeidae; genus Radix; species Radix auricularia. Next base: position 275,630 of record MUZC01004725.1, on the reverse strand, counting down.
GTGTGAAGCCCTTATGCCCCGCAACTCTTGATTACTTTTTTAAAATTGAAAATATAGACGTAAAATCATAATGATTTTGGTTTTGAGATTAACAGAGCGTATGGTTTTGCGCGCCGTAAAAAAATGAAGGCGTCATAAAGCTTTTATTATATTATTTTATTTGATGTTACATTTTATTTTGATAATCCGAGTGTGTGAATATGCATGTGGGCGAGTGTGTTCATATGTTTGTGTGTGTGTGTGTGTGTGTGTGTGTGTGTGCTGGTGTGTGTGTGTATGACTGTGTGTTTGTATTAGTTTTGAAATAACGATTTATTTCATAGATTGCTAAAAGTGAAATTAAATATTGAAAAGACGTTACCAGGTAATGGTTTATGTATAGTTAAAGTTATGCACTGAATTATGAAAAATTTCTTTAATATTATGAACACAAGTATCTGCCGATGAGTTCTTCGTAGGTGCTTGATTAAAAGATAACGGGAAGTCATTGAATGTGACTTAAAAACTGTTAATGAGATTTTCAGAGATGGTTTTACTTTATGTTTCATTTTAGAAGAAATTAGCGCTTGCGCATTAGTAGGACGATTACTCGCATAAATTGCCACAATGGAAAATAAACAATGAGAAGAAATTATAGTCGCTATTGAAATTGCATTATTTATAATTTATAGTTATAATATGTATTTGGGTAAGATTGAGAATGGTTGGCGCATACTTATTTTTAAAGGAATTTGAACCTTTCTAAAATTTTTAATTGCATTTTACTATAATAAAATCACACGAAGGTGGATTGAACTAATTTCTTTTAGTCACTGTTAAATAACTATAGAAATAAATGTAAAGAAATTATTTAATTGCAGACGAAATATCAATTTTACATTTTAATATTAGCTTTTATACATCTACGTATATAATCGGATAAAGTCAAATTTTATACGAGCTTATAACAATTCAAAATTACAGAAAATGAAATTTCTTAATTAAAAAATTAATACGGAACCGCTTTTGAAGCATTTAACAAGTGATTTATCATAAAAACAATTGCAAATATTTGTTAGGAGGAAGATGTATTTCTCTTAGGTGCTTACTTATTACAAGTAAGTGTTGTTGATCGATTCCATTATAAACTGACATGAAGAAAATTCTTATTGAAAGTAAACGCTCAGGGATTTTGAATAATAAAATGGTATGTGTTTAGCCGTTTATACACTGTTGTTGGAGTGGGGTTAAATAGCGAATTGTACTTTTTATAAGGAGCGGCAACCCTGTGAACTATTTGAAGGGTGCTTTTCATTTCTGCGGTCAGGAGTTTATAATATCGCCGGGCCTTGAGTGGAACTATTTCTTAGCCACTGATAATATCCTTTTTGCAAAGATTAAGAAAACCAGCAGTGAAAAATTTTAAGCCGAAACCTTGCTATTCAACGTGTGTTTTTTTAAAACAAATAGAAAATATTAAAAAATCTCCCCAACCCTACACATCCAAATCAAATAAGTATTTAACAGCTCAATAAAAATAAATGCAGGCGATAGGTAATGTATACAGATGATGCATAAACTGTAGAGGAATGGATGTTGCGGAATAATTGGTAGATGACAGATAAAGCTTACATTAAAAAAGACTTATTGCTAGAACAATGCAATATTATGGTACGTGCTTTGATTAAAACTGTAGAGTTGTCTATTGGTGCAAGTTTGTGTGTGTGGGGGGGGGAGGGGGTATGTGTGTGTGATTTGATTATTTATATGTCTGCTAATGTTGCGCCTCTAACATGACAACCAGTATTTATCTTCTTAAATCACTAAAATTTGTTTGATTTTACTTCTCATATTTGTTTTTTTTATTGTAATATATTATCGGAAAAATTATATTGCAAGCTGGTATGCTTTTTTTAATAAATCAGTGAACTTTATGCAGGCAAATAACAACATGAAATCCCAAAAACACATATATAAATAGAAAGAATTACGGACACTTTGACCCCGGACAGTTCGACCACAGGACGTTTCGTCCCCTGGACGTTTCGACCCCAGGACGTTTCGACCCCAGGAGATTACTTTTTGTACAACTAAAGTAAATAAGCAGGGTATATTTTAACCTAAAACCTTGCGATTTAAGGTGTTTCTTTAAAAAAAAATAACTCTTACATATCTTAATTTAGCATCAATATTCACATAATTAATATCTGGCGCATAAAAAAATCCTATTCATTTGACTAAGGCCATGCTTAGCCTAGAAATAGAAATAATGTTTTGGAGAGCTTTTTCCATGAAAAAAGTAGTCATAAAACATGTATTTTACTCTACGTTCTAACGAATGATGTAACATCCTTTTTTAAAAATTGGGTACATTTCTCGAAGAATGCGGTTGCAGGACATGCACTTTGGGTAAAAACTGTTCTTTAAGGTGTAAATATATCAAGTGTAAAGAAATATCACGGGTATTACGACTTATAAATAGGATCTAGCATAAGAAAGTGCATGTTATGTCGAAATAACACACTTGACAACAACTCATTTTGTGCCAAGCTGTTTTGAGCTTATTAGATGAATAGTGTACAACGGGAATAAAGATTGATATACAGTGAATTGTTACTATTAGAAAAATTGTGCGGGAATATATAATGTTTGACATACAATTTATAAGGAGATCAATTTCTCACCATTTTCTTAAAAAGCAGCATTGTTCTTATGTTTTTATTCACGTTAAATGAACATATGTCTTGAAACAAACAAAAACATATTTTCCACTCTACTCAAGCAACAATATTCACAAATATTATCTGGCTAAAATATTCTATTCGTCTTGAACTAATTTCATAGACTTCAAATGAAATGGGTGTTTAGCGAGCTATTTCTAAGAACCAAGGAAATCATTTGGGAAGATATTGTTTTTATGTGAAAAGAAAGTGAGCCTTGCCGTTAGATTTTTGTAACTGTTTAATAAATGTGTTATTCTGGTTGAGTATATAGCATGCGTTATTAAAGGGGTTCGAGCATGGTGGAAAAAAAACATCAATCGATCTGAATGGAAGGATGTGGTTGAGCAGGCCAGGGCCCTACATGGGTTGTAGCTGGAAGGATGTGGTGGCGCAAGCCAGGGCCCTACATGGACTGTAGAGCCACAAATGATAATGATGATGCTATATTAAAATAGAAATTCCAAATTTAATGGGTAATATTTAAATTAATAATATTTTTATTTTTCTCGACACACATATCGTTGTTTTTATAAAAAAGGGGTTTGATTTATCACTTCCATTATTTCCAGAGGCGTTTAAATTCATTTTTAAGGAGAATTTGAGACCCACAACAAAATAAAGTTTTTCTTATTTTGCCTACCCCGTAGCGTAGCACGGGTATTTTGCTCGTATATATATATATATGAACATTGATATTTTAAGATTGTTGCTTTTTTTACGCGATATGTTTAAAATTGCGTTATGATTTTCCACCTAAAATCAATGTATGAGTTAGAAAGTTTTTAAAACTATTGATATATAAATATATATATAAAAGAGAGAGGAAAAGCGACACAGACAAAATAATGATAGTAGTTAAATTTGAACATTATTTTACCCGTCTGACAATCAATTCCCCACCATCCAGATGCACAGCCAGATCTACAGCTTCCGGTATTTATATCGCACTGTTCATTAGCATACTTGCAGTGGCAATCTTTACCACAGTATAAGTCATATCTACCTCGAGGACACTCTAATAATAATAATTAACATGAAAATGATTAAAATTAAAATAAATATATCAGAAATTACTTAATTACAATTAAATTATAATGTCTAAATTCCCGGGGCCAGAGGCCCCTAATGTCTTTTCCTTAAATGTTTAAGATATGTTTCCTATTCACTTTTTAACGATTTTGAGAAATGTTTCCATGATTTGAAATGGATTAAAAATAAAAAGATTTTTTTCAATGAATTGACATTTAGCTCCGAATATTATCGAGGGCCACTAATTGTACCTTACCCCTCTATCTATCTATATTTATATATTACTGTGTGTGTGCGCATGTCTTTTATACCTGACTAACAAGTATCCGTCATGAAACTTTTGGAGACTGTTGCGTACACTCTAGGGAAGGCAACAGACAACTTTTGTGTCTGTTTAAAACACATTGGGCAACGGAGAACCATAATGTCAATTTTTTGCTTATATGAGCTAAAAATATATTTTAAGCGCTAGGTACTTGGTAAAATGATGGATAATAACAATCATTTTTTCGGTAAATGTTATGGATATTTTGTCTATTTAATTTTTAACGATCTTTACAAATAATGACAAATATATACATAATCACGCAAATTGAAATAAACAGGTGTTTTTAACTTTACATCTTCCACTGAATGGGCCCAATCAAGTCATATTTTGCTTAAATAAGTTTAGGTGGCAAGTGTTGTGTGAAATTGATATTAACCAAAATACATCAACAAAATCTTGGTAGCACATGCAAATTAAAATGTTAGAGGGCACTGAAGTTCTAAAGTCAATTCTTTCTAGGCCGGGAGCAACAAATGTCTGTTTTTGTTATATTTTAAGATATTTTTTTTCTCATTTAGCTTTTAATGGTGTAATGGAATATAACAATGATCAAATTGGATTAAAATGAACAGCTATTTGAAATGTACATCTTTCGCAAAATGTGAGCAGGGGCTTGCACCTATTGGATATATATATATATATACATATATATATAAGCAAAACATGAACTCAAGGCCACACTTATATATACATATAAAATGTATGGGTATCTTTGTGTTTGTATATGTATATGTCATTTTTAGCTTACTAAACCATGGATCCGATCGTCAAGCACTTTTTGGAGTTAGTATGCTCTCGAGATGGTAAATGGCTACCATTCATCTAAATTTGATACTCATTTTGCCACGGGGACCATGACGTTGATTTTCCTTAAGTGAACTATTTAAAAATAAATTTTAATCCTTAACAGCTGCGTACATTAATGAATCTGAACCAAACTTTGTACATGAAACCTGACAGCAAATATTACAATGACACAGGGCAATTACATTCTAATTACCTTTGCCTTGATGCTGGGGTCCATAAATATCTTTTATTTAATAGGTTTAGATTTTATTTCTTGTTCATTAATATAGGATTTAGACACGCAAAAAAGGAAAATATGTCAATTTCTTTTTTTTTTTTTGGGAAGATGTAAAATGAAAATGTAATTTCAACTTTTACATCTTGCACTGGATGTGTTCTAGGGACCATTTTTTTTTCCACAAATAAACTATACAAAAATGTTTATGCGTAGGCAACTGTTTCAGATAATTGAATTTAACCGACACCTTTAACCAAAGTCTGTGTAGCCCTAATTAAAGTTATGTAACTAAATCTCTCATTTCAATTCCTTGTAGGCCTGAGCCCCCCCCCCCAGTGTCTTTTTTTGGTATATGTTTAAAATATTTTTCCCTTAAAATTTTAACGATTTTCCGGAATATGGCCATGATGAATCTAAATTAAAATGTACATATTTTTTAAATTGACATTTTGCACCGAATTTTCCTAGGGGCACATAAATGTCGCCTTTTATTTTATTAGCTGTATTAAAATTAGTTTAAGCAATCTTATTATATAAAATTTTAAGAGTCTATGATTTATTACTATGGGGTAAAAATTGCTGTAATTCATTGCCTAGGGGCATGGGGCTCCAAATGACTTTCTTACTGTCCGTGAATGTGTTAATTCATTAATCAATTCGACATGGTTTTGGGAAATATAATTGAGTACAATGGCAATAAAATAGTCTAAATTGTCACTCAATCGGAGCCGGCCTGTTAGTATCGTTAATTATTTTAATAATTTAAAGTTTTATATCATTTATCAGTGTGAAATTAGTATTTTACACACTTCCGCGAAGGTTTCTATTATAGCTGTTTTCAAAACATATCACTCATTGGTTTCTTTAATCTTATTCTTTTATATCCAGACTGTTGCAAAGCACGAGGCTTCTGCTAGAATACATATATATATATATATGAGAATGGTTGGCGCATACTTATTTTTAAAGGAATTTGAACCTTTCTAAAATTTT
>MUZC01004725.1:222736-262317 GCA_002072015.1 Radix auricularia | reverse complement strand
TACAGCACAACTGCAAACGAGGAAGTAAAAATGTACGCGTATCCTTGTGGAGAACTTTGAAATGAAACTGAGAAAAAAGAATATATATATATATATATATATATATATATAACCTTTATACAGTTGTTCTTCTGTTGGAACTATCAAACGGTTGGTGCAGACCTTTTATAGGCAACACGTCCACTAGGCCACCATGTTCGTTAAATAAGAGGACTGGCATAGTGTGGGTTGTGGAGATTATATTGTGCAAAGGAAATAAACAATCAAGACTCAGTGCAGGCGTTTCTTTTACATCTCATCCCCTTTAATTGAAAGAACGTTTCTTTTACATCTCATCCCATTTAATTGAAAGAACGTTTCTTTTACATCTCATCCCATTTAATTGAAAGAACGTTTCTTTTACATCTCATCCCATGTAATTGAAAGAACGTTTCTTTTACATCTCATCCCATTTAATTGAAAGAACGTTTCTTTTACATCTCATCCCATGTAATTGAAATAACGTTTCTTTTACATCTCATCCCCTTTAATTGAAAGAACGTTTCTTTTACATCTCATCCCATTTAATTGAAAGAACGTTTCTTTTACATATCATCCCATGTAATTGAAATAACGTTTCTTTTACATCTCATCCCATGTAATTGAAAGATCGTTTCTTTTACATCTCATACCATTTAATTGAAAGAACGTTTCTTTAACATCTCGTACCATTTAATTGAAAGAACGTTTCTTTTACATCTCATCCCATTTAATTGAAAGAACGTTTCTTTTACATCTCTATAAGAGTGTATTATAAAATAATTGAGTTAATATATTCCTTCCGAAAATCATCTATGTAAATATCAAATACCCTTTAAATATCAAATATGATAAACAATTATTGAAACTTTATATAAAAGAAAATACTTTGAATTTTAAAATTTATTTTTAAAAAAAAAAAAAAAAGTACATTATACAGCAAAATGTTTTCATCAAATATTATCACAAAGTAGATCTGGTGTAATAAATGTTTAAAGATGAATAGTTTAATGATTTGACTCTTATATGTTACATGAAGAAACAAATGAAACACATGTTATATTTCTTTTAAATAAATATTAAAAAATATTGTCACATTATAAAAAAATTAACATAAGAAAAAATATATAAATATACCAGTCGATAGATAGTTTTATGATAATGCTAGTTTTTTACCACGTTTTTTTTTCTTAGTTTGCTTTCTTGTCTGGATGTTTGTCTTTCCGGGGTAAAAATTGAATTCCTTTTTTGAACCACTTCTGATCATCCAATTTTGATGAAATTTTGCATGCATACTTGATTCACATGACAATTTAATATTTCATTAATTATAGTACTCAATTCTACTTAATTATAGTAGAATTAAATTATATTTTTCCTTATATGGAATAACTAATTTGGAGACCAAGCAGGCATGTAATTCTCAACAGACAATTTATGGGATTACATTGTCTGTTTTGAAATTGATTATATGTTTAATATTTAAATGTGATCTAAATATAATAGCTTAGATTAATAATATATATATATATAAGCTTTTTAAAACACCACGTTTTTCATTTGAACTAAAAAGTATAAAATAAAAATATTTTTAAAAAAGTTTTTAAGATAGCACGTTTTGTGAACTAAAAAGAAGAAAATAAATTTTTTCTTGGGCTATGTTGGAACTTCCCTTCCCCTGGGCTGAGCCAGAACTGTTTTGTTGGATGCACATTGTGGACATTTTGTACATACACACTCTTACACACCAAAATATTTTCGAACTGAAAACGTGGGGCGCATTCGGCTGAAATTTGGTCTATTAATGCTATTACATTAGACTTTTCAGTTTCAAATTCCTCCACAGTCTATATATGATACTGGAAGTTCCAACATAGCCCAAGAAAAAATTTCCGGTACCGCGGAAAAGGAAAGGTAAAAAATAAGAAAAAAAAATTTGGTCTATTAATGCTATTACATTAAACTTTTCAGTTTCAAATTCCTCCACAGTCTATATATGATACTTCATTTAATTTCAGCCGAATGCGCCCCACGTTTTCAGTTCGAAAATATTTTGGTGTGTAAGAGTGTGTATGTACAAAATGTCCACAATGTGCATCCAACAAAACAGTTCTGGCTCAGCCCAGGGGAAGGGAAGTTCCAACATAGCCCAAGAAAAAATTTATTTTCTTCTTTTTAGTTCACAAAACGTGGTATCTTAAAAACTTTTTTAAAAATATTTTTATTAATAACATGTACCTTTCAGAAAGGTATTTAAAGTGACTACGAATAAGTCCTTTTGCTATACCTGTCCAATATACTTTTGGCGGGAAAATGGGTACTATATTTTTCTTGTTCAAATAGTAGAATTCTGCAATATTATTTGGTTTTATCATTTACGCTTTACTAGCTACGCTGCATTTATTGTTAAAATTAGGAAACACTTCAATACATGGTAAGTCGATCATACATTCGCTAACATAACATACTAAGTTTTTTTTTTTTTGCGGATGTTACCTTGAGAAGGAACCAGTAACAATTTAGTATAGAAGCACTTGACCTTGTTTCCATAATCATGATAGCTAAAAACAAAGCTAGTGTTTGTGAACTAGACAACAAAACCCCATCAAACAGGAAAAAAACTTGAAAAAAAAAAAAAAGTTACTTTTGTTTCATTACAAAACGTGTTTATTTAATTTAAATAAAGAAATTAGGGCTTAATAAAATTATTCAATTAAGGACATTACAAAACTATTTAAATTAATTTTGGTTTATAACTGATTCTCTTTGGTCACGACACGGCAACGTCACGACTAAAGTGGTAGTATTACTGTCGCAATTTTTAATTACTTCCTATTAAGTCTCTCTAAGCCAAAATTTATATTGCACTTCGGAGTTTTGAGACCGATAAGGAAATATATATACCAGAGCAAATTATATATATATATATATACTAGCAATTTACCCGTGCTTTGCTTAGGTAAATTAGGATTTGAGTTATCGAAAATGCGTCTTTTTATATAGCTCATTATGAGAAAAAACTATACATAAGCAATCGTCCCACTAGTGAGAAATCATTTATAATATTTTTTGCCTTTTACCATCGTTGGAGTGTACTCAACGACTTCCCAAAGATTCAAGCTTCTACCTACACGGAAGCTTTGAGAGTTAGTGTTGATTTAATTTTATTTATCCCATTATAGTGAAACAATGTGTTGGGCCCCCGGCCACACATGAGTGGAAATTTTAAAAATGTATATACTTAGTTTCCTTATTACCATCGCAAGGTGTTACTAAACAACTACATAGGGCTTTATATTTTACCTACAAAGGAAATGGGAGAAGAAGTAATTTTCTGTTTTTAATAACTCATTTCATGGTAAAACTACATTGGGGCCTCCGGCATGCAGTAAGTGATAATTTAAATATATATTCACCTGTTACAATCGAGATAGTGTACTCAAAAACTTCCTAAAGTTTAAAGTTCTACCTAGCAAGCAAAAAGGACAATTAGTGATTTTCAATTTTTAAAGATAGAGAGAAATTAATTTTGAGACCCTGGCCCCTTATAATTTGGAATTTTAAATTTTCTTTTTTCGTGAGAGGGTACCCAACAACTTCCACAAATTTTATGCTCCTACCTAAGTGAATAGTTGGAGAATTAGTGATGATTGAGTGAGTAAGTCAAATAAAAAATTATATTTGGGCCCCATGCCCTAAGCAAGGGATATTTTAAAAATGTTTTGTACTGAAATCATCGTAGAAGTGTATTTAACAACTCCCAACGTTGCACGCCTTTACGAGGTCGGGAAATAAGAGAATTATTGATTTCCAATTTTTTAAAAGGTCATTTAAGGGAAAAAAGGTTTTGGAGACACGGCCCCCATGAATTTGTATTTCAAAATTCTTTTACATCAACTTTCGTCGTTAAAAGCTGCTTAACAATTTTCTGAAGTTACATGCTCCTACCTACATGGAAAATTTGGGAATTAGTGATGACTCGGTTTTTAATATTAGAAAAAAAATATATATTGGACCCCGGTCCCCCATGAGAGGGCATTTTAAAATTCGTTTTGCCAATTGTCGTCTTGATTATGTACTCAAAAACCTTCCAAAGTTTTATGCCTCCACCTACATGGGAAATAGGAAAATTGGTGATTTTTATTTTTTTATAACTATATAAGGAAAAAAATCATTGTATGGGCCCCGGCCCATAAGATGAGTTGGAAATTTAACTTTGTTTCAAATTATCGTCGAGAGAATAAACTGAAACATCCAAAGTTCCATGATTTTACCTAAACGGGACATAGGAAAATTGATGATTTAAGGGAAATTTAAGGGGAAAAAAGTTTTTTGACCGCGGCCCCACTTGAGCGAATTTAAAAAAAATTATTTTTAGCCATTTGACTTCGTGAGAGGATACAAAACAACTTCCCGAAATTGCATGCTCCTACCAACAGACAAAATTGGAGAATTAGTAATGAGTCGGTTTTTAATATTAGAAAATCTGTATTGGGTCCCCGCACCCCCCCCCCATAGGGATTTTTAACATTCTTTTTGCGAATTTTCGTCGATAGCATGTACTAAAAAATTTCCCAAAGTTTCATGATTCTACCTATACGGGAAATCGAATAATTTGTGACTTTCAATTTTTAAAATACTCATATAAGAAAAAAAAAACGTTTTTGGGGACACGGTAACCATGAGTGGGAAATTTAATATTTTTCCAATTATAATTGGGACCATGTACTTAACAAATTTCCAAAGTGTCATGCTTCTACTTCCACGGGAAATAGGAAAATTGGTGATTTTCAAGTTTTATAAAGCCCAAATAAAGAAAAATATGTTTTTGGGCCTCGGCCCCACATGAGCTAGATTTTTAAAATTCTTTTTCGTCAATTTTCGTTGATAGTGCGTAACCAGCAACATCTCAAGGTTTCATGTTTCTACCTACACGGGCAGCAGGAGAATTAGTGATAAATGAGTGACTGAGTCAGTCAGTCAGTTAGTAAGGGTTTCCTTTTTTTTTGTATAGATCTTTTCATGGTCCAACCATGCGGCATAGAATGCACACTGTCTATGCCCACCAACCAATCAGCAGGAAAGAAAAGAAAGTGTAGTGGTTTGAGGTATATCCAGACCAACAATGCGTGTAATTTAGTTAAATCACTTTTATCTTTAAAAACGCCATAATAGCAAGTATTTCACATTGTTATTGTTATTATATTCGCTTATGTTCAAGGCCCAGCCGAGACGTTACTTTTTGAAATTAAAAAAAAAATGTTTATGTTTGTGCCCATTCATTTCCCCCTTTCTCTTCGAACGTGAATTCAAAACATGGCTCTAGGCTCTGTTTCTCGTCATAGACATAATACATTTATGCTCTCCGTTGTGCTCATTGACAGAAAAAAATTAGTCACACAATCTCAACAATTACTTTCATAAAATGTCACCTGTCACTAAATCATGAGCGTAACGACGCGGTAGGTTATTTTTTAATAATTTATTTTATTTTCAAAGGTTATCCCGCATAACTTCTTCACATAGACTGACTGACGGACGCATGTAGGACCTTTATAACTAAAATTTGCATATACAAGATGCTAGTACCCGGCTTATTCCCAGTATTTAATTAGGACTTTGTGTAGAAACCTACAAAACTCTTAATTTTTTTTACAAAAAATGGTACAATTATCTTAGAGCAATGAGTTTCTCCCTTTTGACATCTCTTGAGATGACCTCAAACAACTTTCAATGAGAAAAGCATGTTGTCTGCAAGTCTATACCAGCAATCCCAAGAGACTGGCGCACCAGATAAAACTGCACCATATTATAGTGTACTTCATAGCTTTGCGAATTTTGAATCTTTTACCTAAACTAAAAATACTAGAAATCTTTTTTTTTAGCTTCTATATATTTATATTACAAACAATATTTAATCCTACGGCTGCCATTAAGTGCTAATTTAAAGATTTGTGTGCCTCTTACCATGGTAGAAGTGTACTCAACCACTTCGAAAATTTCATTCTTTTTACCTACTGGGAAATAGAAGAATTAGTAAATTTTTATACATTTTTTATGAAGCCGGTAATGGGGGGAAAAGTTTCTTGGCCACCGGCCCCATATAAAAATCAGGTGTTTTAAAATTCTTGTTAATTATTGCCGTGAGAGTCTCATCAACAGTTTCCGAAAGATTCATACTTGAATCTACAAGGAAAAATCGATATAAAGGTGATGATTCCATTTTTATAAGAAGACAAATCATTTAGGCCCTGGCCCTCAGGTGAGGAGAAATTTTACATTTACACCATTGCGGAAGTGTATTCTTCAACTTATCACAATTACACTCTTCTACCTAAAAAGTAAGTACGAAATTTGGTGACTTTAAGTTTTTATTTATCTAATATGAAAGTGTAAAAAATTTGGTCCCCGGCCCCCAGATAGAAATAATTTAAATATATTTTCGCCTCTGACTTTTTGTGTGTGTACTCAAAAATTTTACGTAAATATAGTGCTTCTGCATTCCGGAAATGAGACTTAGTGAAACCCTCCAAGTGTAATTTTTTGTAAATGTACCGAATTGTGCGTTATTATTTTATTTGGATCTCCAGTTATAATGGAACAGACAAACAGACAACACATAGAACATGCACCTTAGATGAATATGATATATATATTTATATATATGTATGTGTGTATATATAAAACAATATATTTTATGGGATATAAATTAATTATAAGTAGTTAAATGTATGTCAATGAATTCCAATTTCGTTATTGTGAATTATGTAAAAGGGATGGGTTTTTTTCGATGGCATTTTCCTTATAGAAACTTTTTATTTAAAAGATTACACTTACATTTTTTTTCTTTAATGGAGCTGTTTGTACGTAAAACAAACAAAAAAAAATATTATTAATAATTAATTACGTATAATAAATCAAACAAATTTTTGTCTTTCGTTTAATCTCTATTTTATAGCTGAAAAAAAATTTAATAGATATTTTTTACCGATTTATCGAGAAATAGATAGATAATATTACTGGACTTCTCAAAAACATTGGGCAAAGTACTTCACCTTAGTTTACTCAAAAAACTCAAATACTTTGGAATATCAGGTCACTTACAATACTGGATCCAAGATTTCCTATTGGGTAGGAAGCAAACTGTAATAATTAATGGTTCTAAATCTACACCAATAAAGGTTAACTCAGAAGTTCCACAATGAAACTGTCCTAGGTCCCTTACAATTTTTGATTTATATAAATGAATTACCCAACAATATCTCAACAGGAACTAAATTTGGGTTATTTGCTGATGATTGTATAATCTATATAACAATCAAGTCAGAACAAGATAGCAAAATGTTACAAAAAGACTTATATGAATTAATAAAATGGGAAACTAACTGCAGTATGTCCTTCCACCCAGAAAAATGTCATCTGCTAAGAGTAACAAAAAAAAAAAAAAAAAAAAAAAAGAAACAAATCAATTTAAAATATTTCATTCATCGAAAAGGACAATCCCAAACTAAAGATGCGAAATACTTAGATGTCATAATAAATGAGAAACTATCTTTGAATACCCATGTTAATGAAGTTATTTAAAAAATCAAACAAAACCTTATACTTTATAAAAAGAAACTTTTACAAATGTAACAAAGATATAAAACTAAAATGCAACATCACCTTGGTGAGACCTATACTAGAATATGCATCTTCTGTATGGGACCCATACACCAAAGAAAATATTGATAAGTTAGAACAAATAGAAAAAAAGAGCTGCCAGATTCATTACTGGAGAATATTCAAAACTGACAAGTGTAACACCGTTTGTTAAATCATTAAACCTTGAAACACTAGAGGACAGAAGAACCAAGAGTAAATTAGTAGTTATACATAAAGCAGTTAATTCTAATTTAAAAATAGAACACAAAGATAGCCTAATACAACCCTCAAATAGACATAAAGTTAAAAACACCTTTCTTATTCCATGTGCAAGAACAAACACATACAAGTTTTCTTTCTTTCTGTCCGGTATTCGGGCGTGGTATGGGCTGCCTGAAGAAACCAGGAAAGCCACCACTTTATCATCTTTTAAAACTCTAGTAAGAATACAGGACTAAACACAAACCATTGAAATACGTAGGACGCAATAATCTTCTGTACAGAAGGAGCCTCTGTAACATATAAGATATATATATATATATTTATATATGTTCATAATAAAGATATGTTGAAAAGTCTTTGCTGTCGTTTCGAGCTTGATTATGCAAATGCTCTTGAAAAATACCAGATAGAGGGTTCGGGTCAGTTGCAAAATCTTTGAGGATGGCATAACAATGTGCACGGTTAAAACAAATACAGAAAATTTTTCCTTTCATGCAAATACACACACATAATTTTTTTTTAAAAAAACGGATTTAAAAAAATAATTTTTCGCCAAGATAACATCTACTGGGTTCAATCAAAGACAAAACGATAGCTAATAATAAAAAAAAAATTACAATGATTCCTATAATGTTCTTCCGTTCGGTCCCTTCATTTTAGAAACACATGATACTTACCAATTGTTTAGTTTAGATTCAGAATTATTTATATGAAATGAACTTTAATGTAATCTAGAATTCAGTGGTGGATTAAGCTTTGTCTGCATGCTGGGGCCAGGAGAATTTCAGGGGGGGGGGCGCAGCAAAATTTTACTAATATCAGAGCATTGGATAAATACCAGGGCTGTTAACGATTTATTTAAATTTAATTGTTAACTTTAAAAAATAACGATTAATGAATCGATAAATTCGATTAAAGCCAAAAGTTTTAATTTATGATTTCAAAAGTAACACTTACTTCACGTTCTTCTGGAAAATCTAAAAAACGCCTACATGTCTCCTTTATATATATCTTTTAACCAACTACACAAAAAGACAGGTGTGTTGACATTATTAGCTTCATGTGATGAGCGGATCTAATTGACAATATAACCAGCCGAGTTGAATAATCATTCATACGGAACTGAGAAAACTCAAACTGGTATGCTCAAAACGGTCTTGGCAAGGATTGACATTATCGGATATCGGTGTTCATTATTTTCCACCATTGTACAGAATAAATGGATTCAATAACTTTCATCTCCATTTTGTAACTCAGTGATTCATCAGAAGAGCTGTCGTCATTTCTATCTCAAGTCAAACTCAATTACTCCCATTAGCTAATACGCTTTTCATTTGGTTTGATAAGTAGTCGAAATTTATTAACATTTTTAACATGCCGCCAGTCAATATTTTAAAACCAAAATGTTCGTGTAATCTTTAGGAAATTTATTATTTATCAGCCGCTTTTTTACTCTTTGATTCAAATTAATTTTAAATGATGGGTCGATTAATGGTTAAAAATAATTAACCTTAAACTTTTTAAGGATTAGTCGAGAAATTAATCGTTCATTTCCGCAGCTCTTGTCAATAGTAATTATTAGCCTACTAATTTAGTACATTTTCCAAATTAACAAACAAGTCAAACAGGAGAAACAATATAAACAGATATGTTTCAAAATAGTAACGTTATTTTTTTTTCAATAGTATATTGATCTAAAAAAGAAAATTAGTTTATAGGAATTTATATGAAGCCCTGACCCTTATTTAAATTCCTGTCTACGTGAAGCAAAACTACTTAACGTTGATTCAAAGTAAACGTTCTCACCTCGATCCCGTTCATTTGAAATTATTGTAGACTGTCCATCTGCTGGTAATTAGCCGGGACAGTTCCTAAGTTTCACCTCTGTCCCGGAATCCTGTCAGGGACGCAATTGGTCCCGGAATTTTAGAAATTTAAAAGTTTTTGTATGAAAATTTAGTAATTTTTTTGAAAAAAATCAAAAGATATCGTTAAAATTTTAATGTCATTCAAATTTTAAAAAAAAAAACTTTTGTCAAGCACGTCGATCCCAATTTTAGGGAGCAAAAAAATAAATATAAATGTTGCTATTTCTAGGTGTTATAGGTGGTCCATGGGGGGGGGGGGGGGGGGGGATATCGACGTTTCTCTAATTTTTATCAAAAATGAGATTATAGTAAATTTAACTAAATTAACCTTTTGAGAATAATTTGCTTTTTACAAATGCTTTAAAAATTAATTTGATATGTTTAAAATGTATTTTTTAAAAGTATGGTAAGAATAACATTGTTAAAAATTTGCGAAAATCACGGGAAATTCTCTTTTAGATATATAACGTAAATGAAACGCTAGCTGGACAATTTTGGAGCCCTCTTGTCAATTCAATACCATTCAGACATAAATTGACGCATTTTCTATGATGCAATCAAGAATAATGACAAATTTCTTGAAAAAATCTACTCAAGCCAAAAATGTAATTAAAATATCACAGTAATATTCGAAAGGGTTACCTATTAAAAATATATTAAATTTGAAGAGTTTTTAAAAAGAATAGACATTTTTTTAAAAATTAATGAATGGCTTTTTTATGATTGCTTTATGATTTAAGTGAGCTATTTAAAGAATTTTTAGGTCTTTTTTATTTTTAATTTGTCCTGGAATTGATAAAAAATGTCCCGGATTTTTTCGAAAAACATCTGGACAGTCTAAATTATTGCCAATCAAGACAGACGTTCGTTTGTCATTGTTGAGCGCAAATAATGTTTGATGATTTTCCATCATTGCTAACAGGAAGATTCATGTAATTTTTTATAGAATAGTGAAAAACTTTAGAGACTTGATGCCATTTATTTTTCAGTAAAGAATGGCAGAAACTCTTTAAGTCGTAGCTCACTAGATAGTGATGGACGGTGTGATGCATAAAAATTGTTGAAGGTATAATATTCAACGATCGCTTCTATTAGGTTAATGTGTTTGTAAATTGTGCATAAACTTCGAAGAGGATCTTTACTTTTCTTCCGACATTTCTGATGGATCAATACAATAGAAATAAATAGCTGCGCCCCTAAAGCAATTAAATCGATCATCTATTTATTTTAGAAGTGTATCCAATATAGTAAAGTACGTTTCAAATTTAAAACTGCTAGTTGGATTATTAGCTTTTTCATCTCTACTAAGTTCACCTGCCCTAATTTTATTATCTGCAATTCGCGTTTCTTTAAATTTTGTTCTTAACATTTAGTTTCGAACAAATCTCCTAAATAAATGATTAAATATCAACTTTCAAAATTATAAAAAGCTTGATCGCTTCTCATTTCAACAAACTTATTTCTTCCAGCATCGATCAATCGTTTTGCAATTGCAATGTCAATACTCTTGAGCTGCAAGTGGTTTGATAACGTGAAAATATCAACACCAACTTTTATACAAATAGCATAAAAAACTAAAGCATATTTTGTTATTAAATCAGATTGTGCAATGGCTTTTGCTCTGACACTTCCTTTATGTTATGTTGATGCCCTTGAATTTATATCTTCTTGAGTGGCTAGAACAGCAAAGAATGATCCAATAACTGCATCAACTGCATGCTTACTTACGGCCTACGGCTTGACCATCTTGTATCAGAAAGTCATTTCAGTTCAGAGTATCTACTGTTGATTCATATTGAGATTTATGATGTTTAAAAGTATGTAGACGTGGTAAACTAGACGTAAAGAATGCATACAACATTTCAGCTGTGCCAAAAACTACTGTATTCACCACTGTTTACGGACATTGCTTCGAGAGTGACCACATTTAAAAAAATAGGCACAGCAATGAACATAGATCTTAATTCCAGACATCACAGGTGCACTATCATAAGGCTTTCCTACTCAGATTGTGATATCACTGTTTTCCTTTTGTAATGTGTAGTTCCGTTAGAATCTTCTCAGCAAATGCGGATGCAGCATTGCTATTTACAAAAGTATAAAAGCCTAAAAATCTTTCCACAACATTGCCTGATTTTGAAACTGAACGTAAAGTGACATCTTATCAATTTGAGATCGATAAATACAGAAAAGAAACGTGAAGAATAAAATTTATTATCAATTGCTGCCGATAATTCAGATGCTAATAATTGAATTAAATCAATGTGCACATATGACTTTAAAAAAATGTCATTTTCTTTTAAAGCTCTAGATGACTGTCCAAATAGGAATCATAGTTGGCTAATAAATTTAAGATTTAACAAATATTTCAGGTATTTCTACAACTACCATCACTCAAGTCTCAAGAAAGAATTTTCTCTGTCTACTCTGAATGGCAAACCTTGTTTTGCTAAGAATCAAGAAAAACGTCACGTCTATCATTAGTTACTATATTTCTCTATTCTTTTCCCCTTAGCTACGCTCCTGACTGACCAAACCAGATATTACAGTGTGGAATACGATATTTAGCAAGCCAATATAGTCGTATTGGTGTTTAGTGTTGATGAAAATGTTATGTTTAGCAATCTTTTTTCTGCTCCAGCTACACCTTTTTAGAATTCAAGATGGTCTCTCAGGGGGGCGCCATTTTAGACCAAACTGGAGTGCGGGGGTTGGGGGGCAACCCCCCCATCCTGCCCTATTGCTAAATCCGGAACTTTCTAGAATGATTAATGTAATTTTTCCTCTATCCGATTTCTAATATGAGACTGTATCGCA
This sequence comes from Radix auricularia, assembly GCA_002072015.1. Lineage (NCBI taxonomy): Eukaryota > Metazoa > Mollusca > Gastropoda > Lymnaeidae > Radix > Radix auricularia. The sequence goes on along the minus strand of MUZC01004725.1, from coordinate 249,748 downwards.
TTGTGCATTTTAATGACACGTACTTGGTGTTATGTGATGTGGGGGGACATGAAACCATAGAGTAAATATTCGATAGTGATCTTATATAAGTTAAAGACGCCCATTCTAAACAGAGGTTAATTGCGTCCGTGATGGTTTGTTGTTGATAGCAAGAAAATAATTCATATTGTTGTGTGTAGAATGATTTCTTTGTTAAGTAGTTGAACAGATTAACCAGATAGTTTATCCTGGTTGTGTTTGACTTGTTTGGGCTAGTCCATCATTGTAAGAGATGCAATGAACAATAACTTAAAAATATAATTTTTATATTTTAAATAGTTGTCCTATCTATTTGAACTTGCAAAAACGACTACTCCTGAATCATACAAGATACATAATTCGGGGTTTTTTAGCGCATTTTCAAGATGTCGAATGCGCTATTGCGACCGTTTTGTCCGTTCGTCCGTCCGTCTGTCATCACTCTTGATCACAGCATCCATAAGTCCTAGACCCATGATGTATATATGTTTTTTGTATGTCCTGACCTGCCATTTGTGCATCAACACTCAGTTACTCGATCCGTTAAAAAAACCCGTTAAAACTACCAAAAAACTTTGCGAATCGAGAGGTAACACTGGCGCAGGGAACGGCCGCCATTGCCGGAAGTCGAATACATCCTTTTTCAAGCATTAAAGAGTGGTACGAAAGCGTGCAAAAGAATTAGTTGTTTTTTTGACGTCATTAGAATATGTGTAAATGTTTAGAGAGTTTTACGTCATCATTTGTGGTGACTTGTAGTTAGATTAAGGAGAAAATATTTTTTTTTTATATGTGAAGAAATGACTTTAAAATTTTAAAAAATGTCAAGTATATTCATTACACAAGAAAATTCATAAAAATATGTCTAAAATCTAAACACAATTACTGATAAAAACATAATGCTGATATCTAACATAAGTACTGATACATAATACGAAAATGCGCTAACACTTCCTGAGTTCCTAAAACATGATTTTTTTTCAAAAATGCTAAGGAGGGCGTGAGAATCAGCCATGGACTAAAAATTAGCGTTAAAAAAATTACTGAATTTCTTTGATAATAAAAAGAAAGCGAAACAAATCAGTATTTTTTCAATTTCCCCAACCGTAACATCTATTGGACAAAAGAACGAATGATAGCTATTAATATTTAGAATAATTTTAGTGTAAACACTTGAGGAAAGTCTTTTTTTTTCATTGGACTCCGCTTTTTCTAGCAGCAATATATAGATAGCCGTTGTTTTGTTTCATTTCAGAAATATAGATTGGAAATGAGTTCTGCTGTAATTATATAAAGAAAACACAATAAATTTATTAAAATTACTATAGTTTTCGAGTTCGAAACAAAATATGCTTTTTTTCCCCTTTTAACGCAATAAATATTGAGATCATTTTAAATATCAAATAATCTAACACTCAATTTTCTTTTACAAAATATTTTTTTAAAAGTCTGTTTTGTTTCCATCACATAACCAAAAGGAGTGCCATCAAAAAAGCATTAGATATTTTTCACAACAGAAAAAATAATTAGTTGACATAAATGTAGGTTACATGATCTGCACTCAATAATCCAAAAACAACCTTTAAATACAACTTGTAAACGCGTCATGCGTTACAGCGTTCTCAGTAAAAAATGAATACATTAAAAGAAACCAATGACTGGTATGATTTATATCCATTTGAGCCAGAAACTTTCACAGAAGCGTGCAAAGAAAAAAAATCGTAAAAGGTTCTTAGCAAGCAGATAAAACAATGAATAATTAAAAAGCTAACATTTAAAATTAAATAAACAAAAAAATAAAAACTATATAGAGAAACTTGCCCCTCAACAGTGGCGATTTGATTTGTATTGTCACTTGTCTAAAGCTATATGTTTAAATATCGAGTAAAATTGAATAGGGATAAAATATTAACGAGCAGTAAAATGAAAACATTCAGGACCCTAAGCTCCGAGGGAAAGGACAGTAGGAGTTCATTGCACTTTAGTTTATTAATACAAAGTCTTAAATTATAATTTATTTAATTTAGTCAAAAACATGTATTTTCTCCTTATCTAACACTTAAAAAAGTTAATAATGTTAATATTTAGGGTGACAGAAGTCTGAAAGGCATCCACCAGTTCGGATTTAGATGTTAAATGCAAAAAAAGGATTATTGAAATAAAATTTCGACATGGACACACCATATCTATATATATATATATATATTTTTTTTTTAAATTTTATATAAATAATTTGCTATGTCTTTAAAAAAATCGTTTTTATCCTATTTTAAAAAAAAATAATTTTTTAAAATGTTCACAAAGTGAAAACAAAGGCTTGACCAAACATTGTGTAAAATTTCACATCTGCTAAACGATGCACGCCATTATTTAAACTGTCAACAGGATATTTCACAACCAAATACTTGTAGACGGACGTATTGTGATCAGCTACACTCTTTGTCTGTGAACATATATTTGATGTTATCTCTTTGTTTATTGTGCTTGGTACTCAGGCTCGTGAAAAGCGTGTGCCATTCGAGGAGATCTAGTGTTAAACGACGTGAAAATGGTGGTCTGAATATGCGTTATTGAAAAAATAAAGATTAATAATTTGAAAATAATACAAAAAAGTAATCAAAAATAAAGAAAATAAAAGTAAAAACTTAGTTGCATTGTAATTCGATGTGTGAAAGAAAGCAATCATAAAATAAACACTTATTTACTTTCGCTAATGTCTTATCATTTATTTCAAAATATTATAATTTTTTGTTTATCAATTTTGTTTTTAAATTTCATTTTGTAAATTAAGGTGAGAATATTGGATATTTTGTTATCCGATGTAAATCTTGTATAATCAGACGGCGATATAGCTTCTTATTTTTTTTTAAATGAATTTTAAAAATACAACAAACAAAAAAAACAAGGTACACAATGTATTCGAACAGAACGTTAAATTAAATTAAGAATACAAAAGTACACTTGAAGGATAAGCCTTTGTCAGCACAAATAACTTACACAAATATTACAATTATATTTTCATTCGTTGACCCATATATAATGTAAAAATAATAATTACGTGCAAATAGAAAGGAGGAAATAACAAATACAATAAATACAACAGTAACACAGTATACAAAAGAGTGAGAAAGCTTCAGAGTAGACCACAGAACTAGAATGATTACATAGTTATTTAATTTTTTTTTAATTGGTTAGATCTGTTGTCTATACCAAAGTATTTAATAACTACAACTTTTATGATCAATATTTAATATGTAACGCATTTGAATTGTTTAGAGTAAGAACCAGTTTATTTCCACGCGTTTATAAAATTGCTTTGGTTGTTGTTGTTTTTTTGTTTTTTTTGCACTCTGCAGCGATATTAGTATTTTTAACGCAATATTAAACTAGTTCTTATGATCCCAGAGATCTCAAAATTTTAACACATACAGATCTTGGATGACAATGTTTTGTGTCAAATACCAAATCAATTTAATGTAACGTAATTAAATTAATGCAATTTTTTGTTTTATGTGCAAGAAACACGTGTGTACGTCAGCTGTTATTGACATTCACGTGCCAAACTAGATCCCACAGTGACTAATCCCTACTGTATTGAAACTTTGGTCAGAAGCTTATGAGGTGTTTGGTATAAAAAGAGAGGTAAAAATAAGAAATATAAATTAAAATTATTGAGTTCAATTAAGTTGATTAATAAATATGACTAAAAATGTGGGCGGTTGCTCTAAATTTTCTTTTTCATTTAGAAATACAACAAAAAATATCCTTGTTTAGTATAAAAAATACAGATATGCAATTTAGAATGCAAAATGCATATCTATACGTGAGAGAATGAGTGAACTGCATAAGTAAAACCTCATAAGAGCCCGCCCCACATTTTAGTGCGATAAGTGAAGGTACTTAAAGCTAGCAAGTTTTAATTTAATTTTTTTTTAAGTCTACATAAAAAGGTGTGTTTTTTAATATTATTATTACTTTTTTTTAAATCTTTATTTGAAAGATATTTTTTTTTTAAAAATTTAAATATAAATATATATTTTTTTATTTACAATGTAGTGTTGTTCTAAAGCGATCTCCCATGTCTAAAATTAATGGATTTTTTTTAAAATTACAATTTTTAATTTATTGATTATAGGACAAGTTAAACGAAAGGAAAGAAAATTTCCATGCAGAGAAAATCTAGAAATAATTAGAGAAAAATAGAAACAAAAAACTAACAAATGACCTCAGGATACTTGTTTAAGGAGTTGAGTACAAATTAGCATCCTTATCCACCAGCTGAACATGAACCTTATCTGACCAAATGACTCACTCACAAAAGCAGCTTCCAAGACAATGTCCAGTGCACGACACGCGGTGAAAAGGTTTAAATGAACTGCTAGGATAAAACGTCTCTGTTGTGTTGTATTCTGTTTTATCAAGAAGTCGTGGGGGTAATTTTCCTTTTTTTTTATTTTACTGCATTCTAATTTACACTTGTTTATACATTATCGTTTTTTGCCTTAGAAACATGAAGTCATACATGGATAGTAGTAGTTTATTTCCCGACTATTATTTTGTAGTTTGTATGAAATAACAATACTAGTGTGCTATTTGTATCGTTTTTTTTTAATGAAGCCCAAATACTATTTTTAGGGAATCAACAAATAATGTACATCTATTACTAGAAAAAGTATATTTGGATTGATTCAAAAGAAACTCATTCAAAGTAACACAAATATTGAAAATTGTGTCGTTTATGCTCCAGATAAGGTAGCAAATATGCAAAGACCTGGTGTACTGAATGGTTGAGTGACCTCTCACCTCATCAAATGTATGGTTGGAGCTACGCACATGTATTAAACTTGATCAGGGATACAGCTCAAACGTTATGAGAACTAGCATCATCAGACGCATTCAACAAAAAAATAAGTGATGCAACTCAAACTTTACATTAACAAGCATCATCAGAAGCATACAGTGCAAAAAAATCAGGGATACAGTTCAAACTACACTAGATACGTTATCAAGTTGAAACAGTTGTTACTACAAAACCATAATTAAAAATATTCTAGGAAAAAATATCACTTTCTAATAATGTACAAACCTTAGGAATGGATGCACTCAGTGGGAAGCTAGGGGGGGGGGCCCACCCCGGGCGGTTCTCATTCAAAGGGCGGCATTTGTGGGCATTTGAAAGTTTAAGCCATTACCGAAAACCACCCCCTTTTCTTTTGAATGGGTAAAACCCTGGTAAAACAAACGAATCTTAATTTTGAGTTTTAATTAACGGATTCTTGCAATATTTGTTTTATTACACATTGTTTAATATAACTAACGCAAAACCGTTTAAAAATTAAAAAGAGCTCAAAAATGGTAACGATTTGTTTGTAAAATTGTGTAATATACGTCATAGATTGTGCTTTTTAAAGAAACATTCACAAAAACAACATATCACCGCTGGTACTACAAATATCGCTCCGACAGTTTTAGTGTGGAATTTCGACATTCGCAGATTGATGCGCTACCAAGTACCTAAATGACATGGTGATTCAAATATTGTGTGTAACTTTCAAAAGGTAAATTATATTAATGTTTTAGGTTTCAAAATATATTGTAAGGTAATTTATTAAAAATTATATTTACTTCGATTTTATTGAATATAAGTAGCACATAGAGCTTGTGTTTTTATTAAAATAAGCTGTTTATTAAAAATGGACAGTTATTCATTTTTCAGTCAATAAACATAAATAATTATATCAAAGACATGCTTCAAAATTTCAACCGCCTTGGAAAAATAGTCATCTGAATTAACTAGTAAAACGAGATCAGATGCTGAGATTTTACCCAGTTAAATGAAATCTTTTTCTTTTCTATGACATCTAAATGTATCTAGTCTACTAAATGAAGATTTTGAACATCAAATATTTTTTTTTATATTATATTAATAAAGAAATGTTCAAGATTGAAAGAGAAAGGATCCGGCTGTTTGTGGCAGTGCACGGGGCCGGTCTCAGCTATTGCGGGGCCCTAAGCAGATTAGTATGCGGAAAGGATTTCGTGGGCCCCAGTTTGTGTAGGAAAATGTTATTAATAAGGAAAAAAAGTTAACATTAAGATATGATGGGCCTATGAAAGCACGCGCTTACTGCGACCGTATAGGTTACGGGGCCTAAGACCAACCCTGGCTGTACCTACACTACACCAAGACGGAAAATGTTTTTAAAAAACGGGCAGGGCTGAACACCCCGTTGATTTATTAAAATAAATTCAAAAGTAAATATTGGAAAATTCTTTATCAAACATTATAATTTTGCTAAGTATTTTTCAACAATTCCTATCAGTGTATCTAGTGGTAAAAGGAGCTTCTCCAAACTAACGTTTAAAAAAAAATATATTCGCTCCCCAATATGTGATCTAAGGCAACAAAATCTTGCAATAAAATCCATAGAACAAAATATTACAAAATTAAAATTTAAAAGAAAAATACACGATTTTTCTATTAAGAAAAGTTGGTAAGAAGTAAATGTGTAATTAATTTTTTAAAATATGTTTACATACTTATAAACACAATTTTATGTTTTATTTGAAAAAAATCATTTATTTATAAATAAAAAGTAAAAGCATATTAATTGTTAATATTTTTGTGTGTAAATTTGGAATATTTATGCACCAATTTAAGGTGGGTGGTGGATATAAATTTCATTTGGGCTTCAAAACAATAAACTTGTATTTTTATGATGTTTATTTATAAGTATATCCTCTTATGGGGCCTCTTTTATTGCTTCCTACATAAACAGGGCATACAACGGTTAAAGTGTTCCCCACGTTTTACAGTGTTTTTTTTTCAAATACAGTTATTTATTAATGTTTATTAAATAATAGAGCCATCATATGATTGACTTAAAGGGCGTTCCATTGATGACATCACGTCATTTCGGCTGACTTTTTTCACCCTTAACCCCTCGTCACACGGCGTCATGAAACGAAATCTTAAACCCCTTCCTCGATGTATCGTGGCAAAGATTCTTCCCCCAACTCCCCCCTACCGTACAGGGATATTTTTTATTTCAGAATAAGCATGTTTAAAATCATTTTTTGGGGTCATTTAAATATGTTTTTAGCTTAAGGATGCACTCTAGTATCGTAACAGGCGTGAAACCAAGTAAAATGTCATTGAATAAGTGTCGGTAATCATATATTTCATGGAAACTTTTATTTAACTTTGCGCGTTTTGAATGGCGCCAAACGTGTGACTCCCCCCCCCCTTGCGTGATGTCATTTATGGGATGCCCCTAAAAGGACGGCATATTGGAGACTGCCCGGGCGGCGTAAACTCTAGCTACGCCAAAGGATGCACTCCATGCATATCGTTATGTAGCTAATGCTGTAAAGTTGTGAAACATTATTTCAGAAATTTTGAAGGTATTTCCGACATTGTGAAACGATTTGTGTCCCGGGCTGGTAACAAGTTTAAAGAATATATCTGGATGGATTTTTTTAAAATTAAATCGGGACACTTTATGTTTTTCCTGGGCCTCTTTGATTCCCCTGTCCATTGTTATTTAAGCTGTAAATGTAGTTTAAATTATGATCGAGAAATTAGGGTTTGGCAAAATAATAAAAATTGACATAAACTAGCAGAAAATTCATGACAAAAAGAAATTTTGGCTATTCCACTTCAAAAAACGGAACTAAATAGGATATCCGAGTTAAGCAATGTCGAGATAAGTAGGTTTGTATGTATCGTTATTACTCATCTATACTAATAAAAGGGAAAGCCCTGACTGACTGACTGACTGACTGACTGACTGATTCATCACTAATTCTCCAACTTCCCGTGTAGGTAGAATCATGAAACTTTGGGAAGTTGTTGGGTACCCTCTGAATACGAAAATTGGCGAAAAAGAATTTTGAAAATCTCACTCATGTGGGGTCGGGGGCCCAAAAACTTTGTTTGCCTACATCACTAATTCTCCAACTTTCCGTATAGGTAGAAGCGTGAAACTTTGAGAAGTTGTTGGGTACTTACTAACGACAAAAATTGGCGAAAAATAATTTTAAAAATCTTGCTCATGTGGGGCCGGGGGCCCCAAAAATATATTTCCTAATATGGGCTCTATAAAATTTGAAAGTCACCAATTTTCCTTTTTCCGTGTAGGTAGAAGCATGAAACTTTGGGAAGTTGTTGGGTTCCATTTCACGACGAAAATTAGCGAAATTTTTTTCTTTTTAAATCTCGCTCATGTGGGGCCGGGGGCCCAAAATCATTTTTTTTGTGCATCACTAATTCTTCAACTTTCCGTGTAGGTAGAAGCATGAAACTTTGGGAAGTTGTTGGGTACTTACTAACGACGAAAATTGGCGAAAAATAATTTTTAAAATCTCGCTCATGTGGGGCCGGGGGCCCAAAAGAATTATTTCCTTATATGGGCTCTATAAAAATTGAAAGTCACCAATTTTCCTATTTCCGTGTAAGTAGAAGCTCGAAACTTTGGGAAGTTGTTGGCTACTCCCTCATTACGTAAATTGGCGAACAAGAATTTTTAAAATCTCGCTCTTGTGGGGCCGGGGGCCCAAAAAATGTTTTTTTTTTTTTTTACAAAATCACAAATTCTTCAATTTCCTGTGTAGTTAGAAGCATGAAACTTTGGAAAGTTGTTGGGTACCCACTATCGACGCAAATTGGTGAGAAAGAATTTTAAAAATCTTGCTAATTTGGGGCCGGGGATCCAAAAAGTGTTTTCCTTATAAGGTCTCTATAAAAATTGAAAATCACAAATTTTCCTATTTCCCGTGTAGATAGAAGTATAAAACTTTGGAATTTTTTTAGTACATGCTCTAGACGATAATTTAAAAAAAAAGTTCCGACTCATGGGGGCCGGGGCCCATAAAACTTTTTTTCCTTTCATGAGCTATATAAAAATTAAATATCACCAATTCTCCTATTTCCCGTAAAAGTAGAAGCATGAAGCTTTGGAAATGTTGTAAACACACGCTTTCGGCAAAAATTGGCCACATTTTTTTTTTAAAATTCCCTCTCATGGGGCGCCGGGAGCCCAAATATGAGCTTTTCTTATATTAAAAACCGATTGATCACTAATTCTCCAATTTTTCGTGCAGGTGGGAGCATGAAATTTTGGGACAATAAATGGCGAAAAAGAATTTTAAAAATCTCGCTCATGTGGGGCCGGGGCCCAAAAATCTTTTTTCCATATATGAGCTATAAAAAAATGAAAACCCCTAATTCTCCTTTTTCCCGTATAGGTAGAAGCATGAAACTGGCAATTTTTTGAGTACACGCTCCCGACGTAAATTTGCTAAAAATAATGTTACAAATCCTTCTCATGGGGGCCGGAGGCCCAAATATAGTTTTTCTTATATTAAAACCAACTCATCATTAATTCTCAAAATTTCCGTGTAGGTAGGAGCATGAAACTTTGGGAAAATTGTTAAGTACCCTCTCAAAACGAAAGTTGGTGTAAAAGAATTTAGAAATACACAGTCATGGAGGCCGGGGCCCCAAAAACGTTTTTTTTCTAATATGAAATATAAAAATTGAAAATCTATAATTCTTTTATTTCCCGTGTAGGTAGACAAGGAAAAATAATTATATAAATTTTAAAAATTTCCACTCATGGGCTGCCGGGGGCCCAACCCCCCCCCCCTAAAATGGGCGATATGAAACTGAATCAACCCTAATTCTCCAAGTTTCCGTGTAGGTAGAAGCTTCAAACTTTGGGAAGTTGTTGAGTATTCCCCCCCCCATTCCTTCCCTCGATGGTAAGATTAAATCACCTCTCACTAGGGTGACGATTGTCGAAATATAGGTTTTTTCCCCAATGTGAGGTTTATAAAAAAGACGCATCTTTAAATCTCCAAGTTCTTGTGTACGTAGGAGCCTGAATGGTTGAAGTTAATATATTTAGTATATCCATATTCATTCAGATAAAACTCAAATGGTGTTTTTAATTAGTGTTACGCGGGTTCGCATCACTTGCTGAAACCCTAATTTCCGCAGCAAAGCGCGGGTAAATTGCTAGTCTATACTAATAAAAGAGAAGGCCCTCACTCACTCATTGACTGACTGATTCATCACTTATTCTCCAACTTCCCGTGTAGGTAGATGCATGAAACTTTGGGAAGTTGTTGGTTACCCTCTCACGAAGAAAATTGGCGAAAAAGAATTTTAAAAATATCGCTTTTGTGGGGCCGGGGGCCCAAAAACATTTTTTTCCTAATTTGGGCTCTATAAAAATTGAAAATCACAAATTTTCCCATTTCCCGTGTAGGTAGAAGCATGAAGCTTTGGAAATTTGTTAAGTACATGTTCCCAATTATAAATGGACAAAAAGAGTTAAATTTCCCACAGATGGGGGCTGGGGCCCCAAAACAGTTTTTACCTTATATGAGCTATTTAAAAATTGAAAATCACTAATTTTCCTATTTCCCGTGTAGGTAGAAGCATGAAACTTTGGAAATTTGTTGAGAACATGCTCCCAATTATACATTGAGAAAACAAATAGATTTTCCACTCATTGGGGCCGGGGCCCCAAAAATGTTTGTTTTCTGATATGAGTATGAGCTATATAAAATTATCTATACTAATAAAAGGGAAAGCCCTCACTCACTCACTGACTGACGGATTCATCACTAATTCTCCAACTTCCCGTATAGGTAGATGCATGAAACTTTGGGAAGTTGTTGGTTACCCTCTCACGACGAAAATTGGCGAAAAAGAATTTTAAAAATATCGCTTTTGTGGGGCCGGAGGCCCAAAAACATTTGTTTCCTTATATGGGCTCTATAAAAATTAAAAATCACTAATTCTCCTATTTCCCGTGTAGGTAGAAGAATGAAACTTTGGAAATTTGTTAAGTACATGCTCCCAATTATAACTTGCGAAAAAGAATCTTTAAAATCTCGCTCATGTGGGGCCGGGGGCCCAACAACTGTTTTTTTCTACATCACGAATTCTCCAAGTTACCGTGTAGGTAGAAACATGAAACTATGGAATGTTGTTGGGTACCTAATATCGACAATATTTGTTGAACTAGAATTTTAAAATCTCCATCATGTGGGGCCGGGGGCCCAAAAAGTTTTTTTTTCTAAAATGGTCCCTTAAAAGATGAAATTCAGCAATTTTCCTATTTCCTGTGTAGGTAGAAGCATGAAACTTTGAGAAGTTATTGGGAACCCTCTAATTACAAAAAATGGCGTAACACATTTTTTAAAATCTCGCTCATGTGGGGCCGGGGGCCCCAAAAATGTTTTTTTTTACATCACTAATTCTCCAAGTTATCGTGTAGGTAGAAATATGAAACTATAGGATGTTGTTGGGTACCAAATAACAACAAAATTTATTTTAAAATAATTTTTAAAAGTCTCCCTTATGTGGGGCCGGGGTCCCCAAAAGTTTTTTTCTGACATGGTCTACTTGAAAGTCAGCAATTTTCCGTGTAGGTAGAAGCATGAAACTTTGGGAAGTTATTGGGTACCCTCCAATTAAAAAAACTGATGAAAAAGAATTTTTAAAACCAGCACATGTGGTGCCGGGGGCCCAAAAATTGTTCTTAACTTCATCACTAATTCTTCACTTTCCCCTGTAGGTAGAAGCATGAAACTTTGGAAAGTTGTTGGATGTCCAAAAACAACTAAATTGGCGAATAAGATTTTTTAAAAATTTAGCTGCAGTTGGGCTGGGGGCCCAAAAGTTTTTTCATAATATGGGCTCTATAAAAATTGAAAATCACCAATTTTCCTATTTGCCATATGGGTAAAAATATGAAACTTTGGAAATGGTTTAAACACCCGCTCTCGGCGCAAATTGGCCAAAACTAATTTTAAAACTAACTCTCATCGGGGGCCGGGAGCCCAAATATATTTTCTCTTTAAATAAAAACCGACTCATTACTAATTCTCCACTTTTCGGTGTAGTTAGGAGCATGGAATTTTGGAAAGTTGTTTGAAACCCTCTCACGACGAAAACTGGCAAAAAAGAATTTTTAAAATCTCGCTCATGTGAGGCCGGGGACCCAAAATATTTTTGTTCCTAATATGGGCTTAATAAAAATCGAAAATCACCAATTTTCTTATTTCCCGTGTAGGTAGAAGCATGAAACCTGGGAAAGTTTTTGAGTACACGTTTCCTACGATAATTTTGACCCCCCAAAAAATCCCATTTATGGGGGCCGGGGCCCCAAAAAACTTTTTTCCTGAAATGAGCTATATAAAAATTAAAAATCACTTTCTCCTGACCGGAGGCCCTAATGTATCTGTACTAATAAAAGGGAAAGCCCTCACTCACTCACTCACTGACTTACTGACTGACTGACTCACTGATTCATCACTAATTCTCCAACTTCCCGTGTAGGTAGAATCATGAAACTTTTGGAAGTTGTTGGATACCCTCTGACTACGAAAATTGGCGAAAAAGAATTTTGAAAATCTAACTCATGTGTGGCCGGGGACCCCAAATACTTTTTTTGCTTACATCTATACTAATTAAAGGGAAATCCCTCACTCATTGACTGACTGACTGACTCACTGATTCATCACTAATTCTCCAATTTCACGTGTAGGTAGAATCATGAAACTTTCGGAAGTTGTTGGGTAACCTCTTACTACGAAAAATGGTGAAAAAGAATTTTGAAAATCTAACTTATGTGGGACCGGAGGCCAAAAAACTTTCTTTGCCTACATCACTAATTTTCCAACTTCCCGTATAGGTTGAAGCATGAAACTTTAAGAAATTGTTAGAGAAACTCTTACGACAAAAAATGTCGAAAAATATCTTTGAAATTCACACGGATGGGGGCCTTGGCCCCAATATTTTTTTTCTCCTTATATAAGCTATATGCTAATTAAAAATCAATAATTCATCTATTTTCCGCGAAGGTAGAAGCATCAAAATTAATAAATGTTTTGAGTACATGCTTCCAACGAGAGAATATTAAATTTCCCAGTCATGGGGACTGGGGCCCCGAAAACGATTATTTTATTAAATGAGCTATATAAACATTGAAAATAAACCAGTTCTCCTATTTTCCGAGTAGGTAGACTCATCAAATGTTGGGGAGTTTATAAATACACTTACACGATGCTACCAGGTGAAATAACTTTTAAAATTTATCTTACAGGGGGGCTGGGGCCAAAATTTAAAAACTAAAAATCACTATTTCTTCCATTCACCATGTAGGTGGAGAGCATGAAAGTTTAGGAAGTTGTTGAGTTTAATCTCCCGATAATAATTTGCGAAAGAGAATGTTAAATGCCCACTCATAGAGGTACGGGAGCCCCCCCAAAAAATGGGGCCCCATAAAAATATTTGTTACCTCATATGAGCTATTTACAAATTGCAAATCAATAATTCTCCTATTTCCCATATAGTTTGAAGTATGAAACTTTTAAAATATTTTGAGTACATGCAACCGATTATAATTGGCAAAAGAGAATGTTAAATTTCCCACTAATGGATTCGGGGCCCCAAAAAACATTTTTTTTATATATATGAGCTATACAAAAATTGAAAATCACTAATTCTCACATTTCCCATATTGGTAGAAGCATGAAACATTTGAATTTTTTTAGTACAAGCTCCCGACAATTAACAAAAAGAATGTTACAATTACCTCTAATTGGGTACCGGGGGCCCAAATATATTTTTTCTTATATTAAAAAAACAACTTATCACTAATTCTCCAATTTTCAGTGTAGGTAGGAGCATGAAACTTTTGGTAATTGTTAAGTACTCTCTCAGGACAAATGTTGGTGTAAAACAATTTTGAAATTCCCACTCATGGGGGCCGGACCCCAAAAACGTATTTTTTTATTTGAGATTTTTAAAAATTGAAAATCACTGATTCTCTTATTTCTCGAGTAGGTAGACCCATGACACGTTGGGTAATTGATAATTACACATTCACGATGGTAGCAGATGAAAACATATTTCAAAATATCTCTTACTGGGGGGCGAGGGGCCAAATGTTATTTATTTCCTAATATAAACTATATAAAAACTACACATAACTAATTCCCCCATTCTCCATTTAGGTAGAAGCATAAAACTTTGGGAAGTTGTTGAGTACAATCTCCTGATTAAAGTTGGCGAAAGAGAGTAAATAAATTTCCACTCACAGGGGGCCTAGCAGGTGAACAATTATTTAAAACATTCTTTATTGGGGGCTGGGAGGCTAAAATGTAGTTTTTCCATAATATTAACTATCTAAAAATAAAAAAAAAATCCCTAATTCTCCCATTCCCTAAGTAGGTAGAAGCATAAAACTTTAGGAATTTGTTGGGTACCCTTTCGCGACAAAATTTAGCGTAATATAATTTTATAATTTTGAAATTCACACTCATTTGGGCCGGGACCTCAAAAACGTTTTTTTTTTCAAACATGTGCTATATACAAATTGAAAAGCACAATTTTTCGTATTTCCCAAATAGGTAACGCATAAAACGTTGGGGATTTTTAAATACACTTCCACGATGGCAGCAGGTGAAATAATATTTAAAATATTCCTTGGTGGGCGCTGGGGGCCAAAATATAGTTTTTTATGCACTCACTCACTTATCACTAATACTCCATCTTCCCGCAGCAAAGCGCGGGCAAATTGCTAGTNTTACATATATATATATATATATTCGAAGTATACTTTTGATGATAATAATTTTTACATTTTGTATATATTTCTTTACTTTAATAATCGGTAATTATTTTAATTACTATTACATTTACTCAAACAAATATTAATGCTAATATCACTTGACTATAACAAAATTATGGCTAACAATATTTATGTGATATAAATTTCTTCATTTCTAAAACCGGAAAACGACATAGCTCATTTCGTATTGTTCGTTTTTTAGATTACATTTTAGCGGAACAAAGTTTTGAGGCATACATACAGTCAAATCACTATGATCTCAAAATTTTTAGCTTAGTAAAGTTACTAAATTGTTTTTATTTTGCAAGTCTAATAAGCTGCCTTAAATAAACGGAGAATTAAAAATTAGCTGATAAGATCAATCATTCTCAATATACCTACATTCAAGTGTTGACTCGTATCTTTTATTATTTTTTTATTGAAATTGTTCTTACAAAAGATAAATTTAGATATAATATTTCTATTTATAGATTTCCACCATATTATGAAGATCCTTATGACAATATAAAAGTTACGTTTTCAAGAAAATGCCTAAACATTGAATGTGAGGATTGAATATGTTTTTCTCTTTTTCCGGTTTGCAATCCAGGGACTAGTCTTAATTTTGTTAATTTTCCTTATGATTAATCTGATGCTTATCATCGTTCAAAAAAAAATTATGAATATAAATGCTACACATATTTATAAAAACACAATATAAACATATAACAGAAAAGATCCATATATAATGCAGAATTTAAAGACACGAAACACCTTGTTTTCTTTAAATGCGCCTTTTTCAAAATTTTATTGAACTGTTATTGTTACACCATTAGGTCATTAAAATAAACAAATGAGGTAAAACGAAAATTCTTATTTAATGAAGTATATGTTGTAAAATATTAGTGTATGATAATTTCTAGTTAAAATGTTTTTAAACAATGGGAATACCTTTTTACAAATAATGAAAAGTTTTCATCAAATTAGTTTTAGATCTTTATAACTGATTTAATCAAACATTTTATTTTGACAAGCTGCTTGCTTAAAAAAAAAACAGACCAAATTTAAAAAAAAACAAAAAAAAAACAACAACTAAGTGGAGGCTACACATGTTAAAAGAAGCTTCTATAAAAAAAATAGGTTTTAATGCAATGAAAAAAACAACAACATATTTTCACAAAATGTTTCTCTAATGTCTATAAAGAACCACGTTTCAGGCCAGACGTATAGGTAAATGATATTAAATACCAGAGTGATTTAGAAAATACCCAATATTTTAAAATTACTCAAAATTTTGTGAGCAGACTTTGCAAATGGCACCCCTATTAAAAGGAAAATCAGATTTGAACATAAATTAGCAGAGCGGCCTTTCTTGCTGTATAGAGAAATTATATATATATATATATTGTTAACATACTTTTTTCTTACTTATATAAA
Source organism: Radix auricularia (assembly GCA_002072015.1). Classification (NCBI taxonomy): domain Eukaryota; kingdom Metazoa; phylum Mollusca; class Gastropoda; family Lymnaeidae; genus Radix; species Radix auricularia. The sequence goes on along the minus strand of MUZC01004725.1, from coordinate 233,666 downwards.
AGTGCATCATAGTATTAGAAACAGTTTGATTTCAATTATAACACATAAATTCATTTGATGCAGATAAATTTAAATATAATAATACGTGTATAGCTTCCTCAAGGATTAATTAAGTGTCAGTTTTAGTATTTTTTAAAATAGTTTATCATAATTTTTCATTATTAATCTGTAATATAGCCATGTAATTTCTTAAACATAAGCAAATCGGACTAGTAATCTCCAAGTTATTTTTTTCCGAATATTTGTTCTTAAAATTATGTTTTCTATACAGAAATACATTTATTTTAAAATTAATAATGAATTACAACAACACAAACATGGAAAGATTCCCTATTTGTCAGTTAAACTTTGATAACAAATTTCATTTTCTTAAAAAATAAAAAAATCAAAATCGACAATCAGCCTCTAACGCAGGCATCCACCAACTGTCTGTGGTGGAATCGGATTCTCGTTTTCCATACATAATAATATTTTGTTTATTTCTTAATGCAGTTTTCTAAAAATTAAAATTTTGCTAAAGATGTCTGTTTTCTGTATTGATAATTTTAATAAAAGTTAAAAATTTAATAAATGCTGCTGCTGGGTTATACAAATGAGAATGAAAAGAAAATTTATGATTACTTGAAATAAGAGGAACGAGGTTTTACAATTACTGTCAATGCTTATTCTTCTGTAAAAATGAAATTTCTCTCACGCATTGCAACAACACAAAAATACCTGATTGCTCAGAAGAAAATAGTAATAAAATGTGTATATGCGAGGCAAAATATACTTTAATATAGAAAATGTATTTAATAAAATCCATTAAATTGACTTTCGCTATATACATGCACAATGCATCAGTCAACTTTTTTAAAATGTATTAAAAGAACAAAGTTGGTTTGTCAAAGTTTACAAGACATTGAACAATTTAAAAGTAATAGAGGTGTTCTGTTTTAGCTTAAGAAATAAAATCCACAAGATTTTTTTTCTTCTTCTTCTTATTATTATTTGTTTTTTTAATTTTTTTTTAAAAGTGTGACATGATAATGAGTAAATGTAGTCATTAGTTCTTATGTTATGGTGTAAAACTATGTTTTCGGATATAAAAATGTCAGTGCAGCACGACGAACACGACTTCTTTGCTGATTCGAATATTAAACCAAAACTTCATCTACTTCAGCACATAATTTTAGGCAGCGTATACTAATCGCCGAAGACTAACTTACACTAAATAACAGATACGTCTAATTTCTTATCTTTAAAAACCAGATTGAAACAACTGTTCCATACAAAATTTGAAGTTTGTCTTTTTAAAAATTTAAAAATTTTGTTTAGATTATTATAAATAGAGAAAACAACTTAAACTTAAAGCAAATAAATTGAAAGTTGCGAATAAAAATATAGTTAATTTTGGGCTGCCTAAGTTAACCATAAATTTCTTGATTAATCGTCCCAAAGTTTAATTAATAAATTATTTATTTTACGATTCATTGAACATTCACATAAAATTATTGGACATAGAAAACAATAGCGGTCGATAATTAATAACAAATTTCTTGACGATAACCTGAACAGTTCGATATTAAACTATTGACAGACGGAAATGTTCGAAATGTTGATAAAGTTTGCCTACCATGGTTCTAACACTGCGTCTACTTTTAAGACCAAATAAATAGTATATTAAGCAAATCGCAGTAATGGAGTCTGACTGATGCAGAAAATGACGTCATTTCTTTTGATAATTACTGCATTCCGATTAGAGACGAAAGTTCCTGATATTATTATTGACTAGAATGTGCCAGGGCGCCGTGGCGCCTGCGGCGCCCCCTTTTTTGGGCGCTTACGGCGCCAACCTTTTTTCAAAAGACCAACTAACTTGTCCTTTTTTGATAAATACGAAATATTAAACTTTCTGAAATGTACGCAAAGTATTTAATAATAATAGGGGTTGTATTTTGCGCCCCGATGCACACCAAACAATGACGTCATCATATTAAATATTTTTACAGCGCTCATCAACACACGATTTTTCAACTAAACTAACTGCTGTAGACTGTCGTACATCGCTCCTCAGCGTTACAGATCCAGTGAGTGACTTGGACTATTATATTATTTATGGAAACCTAATGAAAACTGATTTTCGATAATGCCCATCCTCGCCAAGACCGTTTCGTGCATACCAATTAACTCAGCTTCATGTAAATGATTGTTCAGCCTCGGATTGTTGTATTGTCAGTTAGTCACGCACATAATTTCAACCAGATTTGTCTACAGACTTGTCTTTTGAGTACCTTTTTTTTAGAGACTACATATAAAGAAGACATTACAGAATTATTTAGATTACCAACCAGAACGTTTAGTTTTTGCTATTATGAGATCATACATTTTAATTTTGTCTTTAATTGAAATTAACGATTAATTAATAGCAATTTTGTCAATGCTAACGATTAAATTTAAATTAATCACCTATAGCCCTAATCTATTTTTTTTTTGTGTAGCTAAGAGTCTCGGATACGTTGTAGATTATTTAAAAAAAACAACTATGAACTCCTTGACAATATTACTGTCAGTGTAAACGTCAAAATAAAGAAGCAAATAAGCAAAACGATTTTTAAAAATATCATTAGAATAAATATGAAAATTCAAACGTAGAACAAGCAATAATTGCCATACGAATTATTTTCAAAGTAACTGAATAAATTAGAGCTTACTACAACATATTAGAAAATAAAAATAGAAAATGTAAACAATCAATATATTTTTTAAAAAAAGAAATAGGATACTGGAAAAGAGTTAAGGAGATTAACAAGCAATAAATGAACACACATTTTAAAAAAAAAGGCTATATAAAAGCTCAAATCTTTAACAAAAGGAGCAATGACATGTCCAAAGGTCAAAGCAAATAGATAAAATTTTATGGATAACTGAAGAAGGAAGATGTATCAATAAACTGATATAAATTATTAAATATTATCGTATTATTTATAAAATATATAAAATATTAAATAAATGTTAGAACAAAATGGCAAATCTTTTGGAAACCGATATATACAAGATTAATTACAAATGGAAGTTAACAATTGACTCTCCAAAACTTGCAAAAAATGTTTCAAATAGTTTCTAAAACAAGGTAAGTACCCAGTGATGGTGATTGTATAATCTACAGAACAATTTAAAAACAAAGACTGAAGTAACTACATACTTTTTTTAAAAAAAAATAGAGAAGAACTTAAACTTTTTTTTTAAAAAATGTAGGTAATTTAATTTAAAATTAAAATAAAGTCATCAATCTAAAATGCTACCTTACAACGGTCTGTCCTTTATTACAATTTAAACTTAAATATACAGATAAATAATTTAAATATACATAAATTTTAATATTTAATGTGCACCTTAAATGTACTCCGCTGACACAAATATCAGCGCTTTTACTCTTAAATGTTCTTGCAGCTCACAGTAGTTTCATAGTGATGAAATGTTGATTCTGTGATTTGAAAATGAAAGAAAAAGTACATATTTACGTCGGATATAGATATATTTTGAATTTTAGGTGGTTTTAATTTTTATTTTAATAATTTGTAACATGTTTCAAGTATATATTCACAAAAAAGTATGAATACTCTTTACATTTATTTTAATATATTTTCTGTATAATGTTATATAACCCATGTTGTAAAAACGTGTTTTTTAAAATAAATATATGATATATACAAATTAAAAAGCACTATTTTTCATATTTTCCAAATATGTAAACGCATGCAATATTGTGGGTTTGTCAAATACACTTCCACAATTGCAGCAGGTGAAAAAATATTTAAAATATCCCTTAACGGGCGCCGGGGCTCAAATATAGTTTGTTTTTATGCACTCACTCACTCACTTATCACTAATTCTCCAACTTACCGCATTGCATGGGCAATTTGCTAGTTATCAATAAATAAGCTTCTTTTGATTTAAATCTATAACGCAGTATAATAGCCCAATATAATATAGCTATAAGGGCAGATCATTTTGTGATGAGATTTGTGCGGACTCATCAGCCTCAGTAACCCCTAGCAACTGAACCACCCAAAGAGAAGGGGGGTAACTAGCCATCTAGAAAACTGACAGATGTGCGTGCATATTTTCTGCTACGGGGCTGAATAAAGGAAGTCTTCATACCATTGGTTATATATTTTGATGCAACCAATCATGAATAATGGAAGTCACGTGACCATCAAAATATAAGCCGTGCACAAGCAACATTCATCCTTTTCACTGCCCAACCCCGATGCGATCGTCAGACAGACTACTCGCATAATTATATCTAGGAAAAGCCAGCAATCTACCAGTCTAGTAAGAGTGAACTCTTATCTTATTTTATTCATGTATTTTTAGTATCACATGTATTTTATTATAGCCGATTGATATCAATCCTGTCCGATTGACATGGATTTATTACCCCACGGGACACATTTTACCGTGTTGGGACCCATGTGTATTGTTCTTACCAATAACATGTTTCTTTAATTAATATGTGCCTGCACACGCGATCTCCACCAAATGGATGGAGCAGCGTGTGTGGATGTTTAATTATATATTTAGTTACGTAGATTATTTTATTAATTGCTGAACCCACGTGTGAGGTGTTCGCCAAATAGGCCTACACCCGTGATAGTAAGCATAAACAATTAATCACATTAGTATGTCAAATTGGTATCCCCTTCTGGCGTCTTGCTCTGAACGGCTTGTCGTTGGAAGGAGGACCATCATAGGTCTATAGAAATAAAAGATTCCCAGAGTTGTTTTATTTCTATTTTCATAGACTGGTTCCTGGTACGCCTGAGTTTAGCTACGTCTGAATTCCAGGGAGCCGACCAGAGATAGTACACACGTGAGGCAGCCGGACCACCGTCCCCCCTCATAGTTGTAGGATTGCTGTAAAGAGGATTGCTACCCTTGCCACGCGACAGCTACTTGCGTCCGTGTCAGCCAAGGACACTAGCAGATCTCCTAGTGCTAACCTAATTACATGAATCTCCGTAAATTAGGCCGAACACGCACAATCACCACAGAGCCCTGTGCTCTTCAACCATCCAGCTAATCACGGTATAATTACACAGTATAGCTGAAGCCGCCCACAACGGGCGAAGAATTCAACCATCCGTCTAATCACGGTATAATTACACCATATAGCCGAAGCCGTCCACAACGGGCGAAGAATATCATTTAAAGGCACGTGGATAGAAGTGAAAACCCTTCTATTTCCAGCGTGTACGATCGACCCAGATCGAAATCGCATTTCTACGCATTGTTTACAAAATCAGCTGACCGCTGTATCGTTTGTCAACACAAGAGGAGGAACCAATCAGAGAGCGCTGACGTCACGTCGCCTGGAGACGGAAGAAGGTCGCGGCTCGTGATACACTGTGGGCGCAAGTGGGAGGAGCTGACCTAGAAGGCTGACGTCATACAGCACGGCGCAGCACGATAGCAAGACCACCCGTGTCACACGCAAGACCCAGGGACCAGGGACTACACACACACCAAATTTAAGTATAAATTTTAAAGAAACATCGGCATAAGGCAGGCCGTTATGATGACACCTAGCTAGCCTATTTGCTTTAAATAGCTTAATATAAGGGCACCTCGTTATCTACCCAGTAATTTGTCATTGTATATATATTGTAAATTAAAGTTTATAATTTGTATTATACAATGGTTCTTTGTCTTATCATTTGCGGAGATCACTAAAGTATATCCTTGTGTGTGTAATATAATAATAATACCATAGACAACAGCCATATAACACACATTTCACCACACGTTTATTAAACAAATTTGTACGTACATCTTTCATTTAACTTCAAATCATCGTAATTAGCTTTATGTGCTCTGTACGGAAGGATGCCGGATTGCTCTGTAAAAGAAAGATTTTATTAAAATTATTGAATTTTTTTTACGTCAAAGACCATATTATACGCATTTTGTCTTGTAAAATTAGCCTTATATTTTATAAAGGCAATGCTTCAGGAATTTTAAGATTTATAAGTAAATAATACGTTACAAATTAAAAAAAAAATGGTACATTTAAGTTAAATCCATTTAATTGCGCTTACATTTTAACAAAATTTTATATTTTTACACACTTTAAATTTAAAAAAAAAAATGTTGTTATTATATAATTGTTCATAGTATTATTATGATGTATTTATACATGCACATGTAAGAAAATGTATTTATTCCTTTTTTTAAGATTTCAGAACGACTTTGCTGTATTACGTTACAAAATTTGGGAGCTATGAAATTAAACCGACTTACCAATTTTGCTAAATAATGAACCCCAACTTAACGTGATCTATATATGCGTTTTAAATATAAAATATATTTCAAAGCAATCAAAACTTATTTAATTAGTACGAGCCCTAGGAAAAACACATTTAAAGTAAAGCTGAAACAACTTCTTAAATATTATCCCCATACTATACCTTTTATTTTGTTTCCTTGTTTCACATGTAATCAGTGAAGCTGTCCTTGCTGAAAATGGGTTAAATTAATATTTAAATTTTGTTTACTCTTATATTTCTCTGCTCATATTAATAATGTAGCATATTTTTAGCAATGTACTTTTATTACAACGTCTTAATCGTTTATAATTGTTTATCTCTTGTAATTGCTATATGTTATCATTTTTAAACTTTCCATTACCTTTTTGTAAGCCTACTATGAGACCAATTATGAAAACAACAGGCAACATTGCAGCACAACAAGTAACTATTGCAATATTCTCAGAGGACCACCAGCTTTTTTCATCTGAAAACATAATACACATTTTGTGTCTCATTATTCTAAAATTTTAATTTATTAATATAGAATATTATACAATAGGACTACGTGAAAGCTTTTCATACTTCTGTCATTTCTGTATATCTATTGAACTGATGAAGATATTAAGCCAAAATATTAACTTTTTTATTAGTTCAATAATCATATTTAAACCTCCATTTTTTATTGTTTGCTTTACAGGAGCTGTTTGTATATTTAATTATTTTTATGTAAACATAATTTTCAGAAATAATTTTCATCCTGGTTATTCCTTACAGCCCTTGTATTTTTTTTTCCTTTCGCTTAAAAAAACCCTTAATAAATTTACCTAATATGACAATTAAATGCCTTTTTTATAAATGTTTTCTAAAATAGTTAATATCTTCTTAAAATAATTATATTACATTTTCATTGTGTTATCAAGCACAAATTAGTTTTATAAGTATGTCTTGGTATAACTACGCATTTTTTTTTTAACAGCAACCCACTAATATTTCCTTTTTTAAAAGATGTTCTGTGTAAAATGTGTCACAATCATATTTGCTAAATTGTATTGCACAAGAAAACAAGTCTTAATTTATTATTTTTCTTTAAAAAACTGTATCAAATTAATATTCGCTACAATAATTAAATAAATATCGGTTTTATTCCAATTACATTAAAAATAAGTATACATAGAGAAATGTGTTTATTTATAAAAAGAGGGGCCATGGTGGTCGAGTGGCTGCAGAATAACATGTTATTAAGTGTACAATTTACCTTTTTCAACAGATTCTATTACTCTGAAGCATTCTACCTTTCCAAAGCCATTGACAGCAAAGACTGTGACAGAAGGTAGATTTGAGCTAGACAATCCGCTGGTGTTGAACCAGTAGTTTAAATATTCTGAGATAAATTTCCGATTCCCGCCAACACGATTTATCGAACGATCTAAAGTCATATTGTGTGTCATGTTGTATATTAGGACCTGATAGTAGTCAGTTTTATTCTTCGGCTTTAAAGAGATGAGGACACCATCATGAACAGGAAACACTGATATTTTATTGGGACATTCTGGAAGGGCTGAAATATCGTATAAATAAATGGAATATGTAATTTATTCTTTAAATCGATATAAAAACATTTGTAATTTTGATCTAAATTTCATCTAGACGAAATATGCGAGCAACAATGAGATACTTTTTATGTTGTGGGAATATTGGTAGACTGAAAAATCAAGAAAAATTATAAAAGTAAGAAAACAATTGAATACACCAGAATATAATGAAAAATAGATTCTAATCACGTCAAAATCGTAATTTGCACTGTAATCTAGTATGTAATCTGAAAATTGTTTAGAGAATATTTCCGAGCTCTTTATAGTGACATATTTAGGAAAACACACGTTTCTCTCGTCAGCGATTTTTAGATGTCTACCTGTGAGACATGAACACATGAATACAGTAAAGTGTTGAAGTGTGAGGCTATTGAACCTGTTTAGTAGATTAAACAGATGCTTTTTTTTGGGTTGTTTAAATGTAACAAATAAAACCAGAATTTGAAGACAGTATTTAAATAAATGTTTAAAATGAGAATTACATAATAGTTTTAAAATTATTTAAAAAAGAGAATTTTTTAATAGAAATCTTCCCCATTGAGTAATACAATTTAAGACGTACTTGCTAATGTAATCTGTGTCAAAATATAATTAACATTTACATTTTCAAATGGAAACTATGTTTGAATTTAACTCCGTGATAAACAAAAGGTGTTGTCCAAGTTTCGACTCACATTTAATGACATGCACTCAGATATTTACACACTCATTCATGCGTTAATGAGAGCAAGACATTTTAAAGCACCTAAAAAACTATTTTTTTATTTGTTTAACTGATTGCAGTAAACAAAATATACTACATTTATCTAAACACACTTTTCCAGTTATACACTAACTGTTTATGGGAAAATTTTTGTTGTTCTTGAAATAAGAACAGCCAATGTATTACCATTTTAATTTGTAAATTTGTCCCTCAAGGCGTTATCTTTTTGTTTGACAACTCGTATTTATAAGTTTAATTTAATTTTAAAAAAATCCAACACATTAAGTGCTGATTAAAAATTTTCTTTGACAACAGTTTCAGTATATTTGTTTGAAGTGAGGACCAGTATTTGACAATGTGAAACTACTTATTCTTTTTATCTTTAGTATTTTATGGCTAACAAAGATGCTCATTAAACGGCTTCCATATATTCTTCAGTTGCATCCACAGTAATCGAAACTATTTTTTTAAAATTAGTTGGCATAAAAGGAGGTGTGTGAACTAAAGTGTGTTTCAAAATAACCGATAAATGTATTTTACACTGAACTAAAAATATATATATATATTTATATTTGATCAGTTACACAAAATTTTCACAAAGCTCTCGGTAACATTTCATCTCATTAGATATGAGGGTAATTTTAAAAAATAAATACAGTAGGACCAGCGTTTGGTTTTAGCGCTGTTTTTGTTTCACTCTTTCATTTCAACACCAGGATTCCCCGAATTTGTCCGCAGCGCCAGGTTTCAGATCCAAATGGTGCTGTATGGAAGCATTTATTATTTTTAGAAAAATATCACTTAATTTTTGGAAAAGTATAACTTTTAATACAGTAAAAATTTTTATGATCTTTGTTTCTATCACGGGTGATAATAAAAAATATGAAAAGAAAGCATCCATAAAAGTATTTTAATGGAATCTAAAATGCAATAAATTACTGCGGCATTGAATTTGGCAACTTCAACGTAAAGAAAGAAAAAAAACAATTATCATCGGCAACTGCAACTACATCAAGCTCTGCGATCAGAATTTCTAGATCTAGAAATGACATTATAGAGGAAATGGAAATGACGACGAAATTGAACGCCATATTCAAATATTAGAAACAGAATAGACAGAATAATCTGAATGACTTAGAATTGTATTTGTTTTTATAAGTATATTCGTTTATATATTTTTAAAAAAATTTTGTAAGAAATAAATGGTTGGATTTTTTTTTTTAAAAACGTAATTATTAAAGTTAATATTTAACCAAATTTCTAACCATTTTTTCTATCTCCGCAATATTTACTTCTAATATTTTACTAACGCTCATTCTGTGCAGAATATTATTGTCGAGTTAGACTCGTTTAGTGATGTTTCGCATTACGCTCTACTGTGATGGAACGTATTCAGCGCGTTAGGTATCGAAAAAAGAAAAAAATGGCTCTATGAAATCCGATAAAGTTTGGCTGGGCAATAATGATAACTGATGTAAATCTTGTGAACTTATCTCCGCGCTACCTTCTTCAATGATATATATACCTTCAGGAACAGATAATGCTAAAATTATGGTAACGTAGATTTTTACTTTCCGAGTGTAAGTAAAACATAAAATTATTTTAATCGATAAAAAAGTGATTAAAATTAACGAAATGTTTTTTTTTTTTTTTTTTAATGAATTTAGTAATAAATAATTAAGAATACTTGTTTTTTCTGGTTTTTTTACGTACTATCTCTCCGTTAAAAAAGTTGGAAAGTGTAAACATTAAAAGAACCTATTTTATGAAAATGATAAAATAATTGTTTTTAATTACTAAACAATAACAACATTTAAATTAATAGACATTATATTGCACTACTAATTTTTAAATCTATCTCCTACCAATATTATATCTTTTAAATGAAATTAAATTCTTTAGTTATGGGCATTTTTAAAATGCCATAAAATGGCACGAAATGTGAAGGAAAATACACTAACGAAAAAATTATTATGAGGTCATAAGGTAAAAATTATAACTTTTGAACCACTTGAGGTAAAGAGATGATTTTTAGCTTTTTGTTAATCACCAAACAATGTCTATATGGCTGTATTACTTATATATTTTAAAATTAATTAGAAATTTTCATTTAAGTGCCTAAACATTATTTAATTTTTTTTCATTGATAACAATGATTTAAAAATAATTTAATAAAATATCAATTGCCTATTTATTACTTCCCTTGTAATTTTCAGTTTAAAGACGTCATGAATCTTTATTTCTGGCTTAAAGCCAAATAACAAAATTATCGATCAATTCATCGGTAATTTTTCCAAAGTTAACGATTAAATTGAATTTAATCGATAACTGTCCTAATATATATA
>MUZC01004725.1:200751-212389 GCA_002072015.1 Radix auricularia | reverse complement strand
TATATATATGAGGTTATAATACCCGTTCTATGCTACGGGCTTAGCACAGGAAAAAAATTATGTTTTGTTTTTTGAGTCTCAAATCCCTCATAAAAATTTAATAATCAGTGTAAACGCATCACGAAATTTGTTTAGCAATTTTTAAAAAAAATGTCCATAAAATTCATGATATGTGTGTCGAGACAATAACAAGTATAATGAGTTTTAAAAAGTATCCATCGTATATCTTTTGTATTTTACTTTCCATGATTTCTTTTTGTCGTAAGAAAAAGCTCTCTGAAAACCCCCATTCCATTTTATAAGTCTAAGCATGAAATTAGTTCAAAACGAATAGAATATTTATGAGCCAGGTAATATTTTTAAAATTGGAGGCCTGGGAGGGTGGAAATTTGGTTTATTTGTTTTAAAGTGACATTTTCTTTAACATGAAAAAAAAAAAAGAACAATTTTACTTTTAAGAAAATTGTGAGAGATTGATCTTCTTATAAATGTTATGTCATTCATTATGGATTTAGACAAATTTTTCTAATAGTAACAATACACTAATTTTGCACATTCTGGTTCCAATACGATAAACGAATTATTTTTCTTTATATTTATGCTTAGGCTATTTAATTAATTTTTTTTTGTCAGTGTGTTTTTTGAAAAGACACACACAGAACATAAGGCGTAATACCCGTGATATTTCTATACACTCAATATAATTACACCTTAAGTAATAATACAGATTTTACACGAAGCGTATGTCATGCAACCGCATTTTTAGAGAAAACTACACATGTTTTGTAAATGCATGCTTCATCATTTGTTAGGTCTTAAAGTGAAATACATGATTTAAGATTACTTTTTTCATGGGAAAGCTCTCCAAAACATTATATCCATTTCCCTTAGTCAAATGAATTAGATATTTTCTAATGCGCCAAATATTAATTATAAGAATATTGATGCTAAATTAAGGTATCTATGTGTTATTTTCTTTATTAAAAACATTTTGAATCGCAAAACATGTATGAGACGTAAAATCAAACAATTATGAGTGTTTGAGAAGAGAAATACTGTTAGTCATTTTAGTGGCGCAACATTAGCAGACATACAAATAACCAAATCATACTACATACGCACAAAGCCCCTCCCCACACACACAAATACACTTGAACCAATAACTCTAATGGTATTAACCGAAGCACGTACCATCATAATATTGCATTATTCTAACAAAATATGTTTTTTAAAGGCAAGCCTTATCATTCGCGTACCTATTAATCCACAACATCATGTCTTATACAGTTTATGCATGACCTTTATTTTGGAAAAATGGATTTATTCTTATTGAGCTATTTAATACTTCAGAGACTTTTGATGCCTAAGAATTGGGTGGGGGGGTAAGATTATCGTTTAATTATTTTTAAAAAACGCACGTTGAATCGCAAGAATTTGGCTTAAAATTTTACACTGCTGGATTTCTAAATATATGCACAAAGGATATTATCAGTGGCTAAGAAATAATACTACTCATGGCTCGGCAATGTTATTAACTCATGCCTCAAGAAATGAAAAGCAGCCTTCAAATAGTTCACAAAGTTGCGCCTCTTTATAAAACGTACTATCCTGCTTATGAACCTCACTCTTACAACAGCTATAAATGCTTATAACCATACCATTTTCTTATTTAAAATCCCTGGGCGTTTACTTCCATTACGAATTTTCTTAAGTCAGTTTATAATTCATTCAATCCAAAACACTTACTTGTATTATTTTTAGCACTGAAAAGAAATACATCTTATTCCTACAAAAGATTTGCAACTTGTTTCATGATAAATCACATTTTTAAATGCTTCAAAAGAAGTACTATGTACATTTTTCTATTAAGCAATTTAATTTTATGTTATTTTGACCTTTTATAAGCTCTTTAAAAATTTGTCTCCAACCGATTATTAACGTAGATGTATAAAAGCTTATTTTAAAATGTAAGCTTATTATTTCGTTTGAACTTTAAAAGATTGTCCCATACATTTCTAAAGTTATTTAACAATGACTAAAATAAAAGTAGTTTGATCCAGCTTCGTGTGACTTTATGAACATTTTATTATTGAAAAAGATCATTAAAAATTTTAGAAAGGCTCCATTTTCATTAAAAATAAATTGCGCCAATTTTCCTCAATCTTACCCAATTACACATTATAGCCATATAAAATCATGTTAAGCCTGGTCCCTTTTTGTACTCAGGACGTGTTAGCGCATTTTCGTATTATGTATCAGTACTTATGTTAGATATCAGCATTATGTAGTTATCAGTAATTGTGTTTAGATTTTAGACACATTTTTATGAAGTTTCTTATGTAATGAATATATTTGAAATTTTTTTATTTAAAAGTAATTTCTTTACATTTAAATTTTTAAAAAATTTTCTTTAATCTAACTACAAGTAGTTTGTGGGCACTGAAATAGGACTCATAAATGAAACATTCTAAATTGTAATCAGCTAATCGCCCAAATACTCCGTCAATTGTTGTTTGATAGATCGTGGTTGCCAATCTTGTTGAGAGTAGTTGAATGTTGAAGTTTGTTTCGAAAAAGTTTTCAATTTCTGCCCCTGGGCCGCTAAGATCTTGATTGAAGTCACTACAAATGATGACGTAAATTCTCTAAACTTTTACACATATTCTAAGACGTCAACAACAAAAAAAAAAAAACAGAAAGTAAAAACTCTTCAATGCTTGAAAAACGATGTATTCGACTTCCGGCAATGGCGGCCGTTGCCTGTGCCAGTGTTATCTCTCGATTCGCATTTTTTTTTGAAGTTTTAACGGGGTTTTTTAACGTATCGAGTAACTGAGTGTTGATGCACAAATGGCAAGTCAGGACATACCAAAAACATATATACATCAAGGGTCTAGGACTTATGGTTGCTGAGATCTAGGGTGATGACAGACTGACAGACGGACAAAACGGGTGCAATAGCGCATTGGACTTCTAGAAAATGCGCTCAAAATGCAACTTCCTTTAAAAAAAGCGACTGTAAGTTCTTTTCAATGGTTATTTTCAATTTTGACATTTTATGAGAGCAACTAATGTTCAAGGGCTCATTTCTTCTCACATGAAACAGAAAGTAAATTCATCATTGAAAAAAATGATTAACAATTTTCAAGCCATATTCAATTACTTGCCGCGAACTTTTCTTCAAGCACCCACGAAGGACACATTGGAAGATACCTGTGTTCATAAAATTATCGGAATTTTTTCTTAATTTATCTTGACATTTACCATTGTCTTCTTAGAAAGACCTGGTAATTTCTTTTAAATATTTAACGTCACTGTTAATTTCTTTTAAATATTTAATTTCACTTTTGACTTTTAGCAAACTATGAAATAAATTGTTACTTCACAACTAATACAAACATACACACAAAAAAATACACGCGTACATTCTTGTTCATCTACTCGGTAAAAAGTAATATTCAAAAACATCAAATAAATCATTCCTCTGTTTACATTTTTTCATAATACCAACTCAACATAATAAATGCTTTATTAAGTCACATTATATATTACTTTACGGCGCACATTACCACACGCTCTGTGAATCTCAAAACCAAAATCATAATGATTTTAAGTCAATACTTTCAATTTAAAAAAACAAGAAATACGGGTCATAGAGACATCAGACGCGGCTTAATAGGCGATCTAAATGCCATGCTGTGCTACGGGGGAAGAGGAATAACAATAACTAATTTTCATTTTTGGGTCTAAAATTCCCCTAAAAATTAGTGATTAGTACAAACGCATCAATAAAATTGTATAACAATAAAAAACAAACTCTCCAAAAAAATCACGACATGCGTGTCGACAAAATAGAACGTATGATGAATTTAAAAATTACCCACAAATTTTATATTTATTTCTGATTTATTAACGGATACTTTCTCTGTATAATCTACAAGAATAACAAATGTCTTTAACATTTACAAAACGCATATGTGAAAAACTTAATTTCTTTTCAAATGAAACATAAATGAAAACTTTTTCTTTTCATAAGAACCCTTTGGTTCTAGGAAAAAGCTCTCCAAAATAGCAAACCCCTTTTATAGTCTAGGCCTAGGCATGAAGTTAGTTTAAGACAAATATAGTATTTTTATCCAGATAATATTTGTGAATATTTAGGATTGGAAAGCGTGGAAAATATTGTTTATTTTTTTTATAGAAACACATTTTCTTTTAACATGAATAATAAAAAAAAAACAACAACAAAAAAACTTTGCTTTTAGAAAAGACAAAGAGATTAATCTTCAAATAAATTTTATATAATTTTTAATAGCTTCCCACTTTTCTATACTAATAAATTTGACAGCCTTGACTGAATTCAATTGTTCAATAAGAAAATGACATTAATTATTCTCGTTTTGTCTCCAAATCTTTCTATTATTTACTTTACCATTTTGAGTCAAAAGTGAAAATTAAAAAAAAAATAAAATAAAATAAATTTACTTTGATAATTTCCGCCATTTTTGACGGGTAAAACTCCAGTATATATATGTATATACATATATATATATGTATTTATGTATGTATGTATATGTGTGCGTGTGCGTGCGCGTGAGTGTGCTTGTGTGTGTGTTTGTGTGTGTTATAAATTTGCTAGGGTAGTAGGTGGTTTCTCTTTTTACCAGTGCTACCTTATGCAAATAAATGTTTTCCTTTTTAGGTTGTTTTAAAGAATTACACATATTTCTTTAAAATTACAAAAAGTCTATATTTAGAAATGAAATTGATAAATATTCGTCAGGCATAATTTACCTTCACGAATATCGAAACCATAGGTTTTAAAAAAAAATATATCTTCAGTTGTCTTTATATGCAAAAAGTAGCAACTATTTAAGTAAATGCAGGCATACGTGTCATAATCGAAGGACATAGTGATTCATTTATCTATGGGGTATCAAAAGCATAGTTAATTAATTATCTGCATCTTGGAAATACATCATAATTTAATTACATGAACATAGCATGTTTTTGTTTATTCTCTATAAGGTAGAAACATGTTTTAATTAATAAAAAATGTATACTTGTATTAATGTTTTTGTATTACCACATGAGCTGACGTTGCAAATATTCCAAACTATATCACGTGATATAAAGCACCAAGCCTTTGTGTGCTGTCCTGGCACCCTGCAGTAGTTTTTTGGTATTCTTCTGTCTGGGAAATGTTCAGCTTTATACGGATATTGGTTGTGATAGTTGGAGATCCAAGCATCACAAAAAGGCCTATTATGGTAGAACTCAGAGATGCCATGTAGGATGTAGGTCGATTATTGTAGTAGCACTTGTCATCTTAAAGGGAATAGAAACGTGTTTTGTAAAGTCTTTGTTGCTTATAAAGTTTTTTAAGAGGTAAAAATAAAGGATAATACATATGTATTATAACAATAATACTTAGCTACTAAAATGAGACACTTAAAAAAAATATCTGGAAACATAGGATGGCCTTATCGTTAGTACTGAGTATTTTATGAACATTCCCTTTATAAAAATAATAAATCAAGCTATTAGCCACGGCAAAAAATTTTAAACTATGTGTAATGATATCGCACGTGTCTCTCTCTAATCTCTCTCTCTCTCTTTCTCTGTATATATATATCATATTCGAAGCAAACAACAATTTTGATACATTTCTTTTTTTAAATCCTTGTTTCACAAAACATAACGTAAAATACGTGCTAGACTGTCAAAACAATTTTTAAAATAATCAGTGGTCTTAAAAGGCTTAATTTTACTAAAATGCTAACACATTCAGAAACAATTTAAACAAGTACATGAAATTCCCACTTGACTTAGCGCCGTATTCAAAGCCACTAATTCAACAGCTTAAAATGAAGAAAAAATATTTAGCAATGGCTGCAATGTTCCTAACAATTCTCGATAACTTCCACCCTTAAGGACAAGGGAATTCTTTTAAAAGAAAATGCTATTTAAAATAAAAGGTTAAACAGAAATGACGATAATGTTATATCATTGAAACATAGAGGAACAAAATGTAGGTTCCAAATGGCATGTAAACGTTTTTCTGTAAGCTAACTAGATTTTAAAAAGACGATATTTCTATGCGTTCTGTAGAAAGAAAGACTTTCAAGTAACTATAACACATGCATATCTTTTTAACATATTAGAAACTAAAACGCAACAAATGATAATGCTTAAAACTATAAATTAAGAAAGGGCAAAATTGTTGTAATAGAGTTGACTTTCTGAAAATCAGATGCTACAGCAAATAATATATAAATTGTCTCGTTTAGGAACTACAAACAAATTCACTTTATCTACTATAATTTGACTTAATAACACCATTACCAATCACTTTATTTGATTTATCTAATAGCACTTATTAATTTATTTATATTAAAACTAGAAAGTAAAACATTTAGGCCCCCGGTCCCCAGTAAATGAGAATTTAAATATTGTTTTCACCTGTTACCATTGTTGAAGTGTAATGAAAAACTACCCAAATTTTCATGTTTTTACCTGCACGGGAAATAGGAGAATTTCTTATTTTTACTTTTTATAAATTTTGTATAAGGAAAAAACTTATTTGGGCCCTTGGCCCACAGGAAGTGATAACTTAAATATTATATTCATTTATATTATATATCGTGGAAGTGTACTCAACACTTTCCAAAGTTTCATGCTTTTGCCCTAGCGGGAAATAGAATAATTAGGGATTTATATATTTTATATAATCCATGTAAGGAAATAACTTTTTGGGCATGCAGCCACCATGAGTGTGAATTCAAACAATCGTTTCCACCAATTATTGAAACATTAGGCTTTTTAACAATTTTGCAAAGTTTCATGCTTCTACCTACGCTTGAAGTCAGAGAATTAGTGATGAGTCAGTTTTTATATTTAAAAAAAATACATTTGGGCCCCCGGCCCCCAGTTAGTCAGAATTTAAATATTGTTTTCACTTGTTATAAATGTGGAAGTGTACTGAACAACTTTCCAAAGTTTCAAGCTTCTGCCTACGCGGGAAATTGGATAAATAGTGATTTTTATGTTTTCTATATTCCTTGTAAGGGAAAAAAACGCTTTTGGGCTCACGGCCCCCATGAGTGTGATACTTAGAATTATTTTCCGCCAATAATTGTCCCAATAAGCTATTTAAAAACTTTGCAAAGTTTCATGCTTAATGGAGAATCAGTGATGAGTCAGTTTTTATATAGGAAAAAATACATTTTGGCCCCCGGCCCACAATGAGTGATAATTTAAATATTTTTTTACATGTTGCCATTGCGGAAGTGTATTCAACATAATCCCAAAGTTCCATGCTTCTATATACACGGGAAAGTGGATAAGTAGATATTTTCAGTATTTACAAAATAGTTTCTGTTCCCCCGGCCCCCAATTTTTGTGATTTCTAAAGTATTTTAACGTCAACAATCGTCCCAAGAGGCTACTCAACAATTTACCAAAGTGTCATGCTTCTATCTACACGGAGAGTTGGATAATTAGTGATGAATCAGTGAGTCAGTCAGTCATTGAGTGTGTGAGGGCTTTCACTTTTATTAGAATAGATATATATATACTTATAAAGGGAAAGCCCTCACTGACTGACTGACAAACTCATTACTAATTCTGCAACTTCCTGTGTAGGTAGAATCATGAAACTTTGGGAAGTTTTTGGGTACCCTCTCACGACGAAAATTGACGAAAAAAGAATTTTGAAGTTCACACTCATGTCGGCTGGAACCCCAAAATCATTTTTTTACTTATATGAGCTATTTATCTTTTGCAAATCATTAATTTCCTTATTTCCCGTATAGGTAGAAGCATATCATTCGTTTTACCAATTTACGTCGGTACTCTCACTACGAAAATTGGCACAAAAAAAAAAAAAACGTTTTAAGTAATTGCAGCGACGATAATCAGTCAAAAAAATAAGTTAAATGTCCCACTCATGGGGGCCGGTGCCCCAAAAACGTTTTTTTTTTTAAATATTAGCTATATAAAAATTGAAAATCATTAATTCTAGTTGGGAAGTTTTTGAGTACACGCACCCGACAAAAATTGGCAAAAAAGAATGTTCAAATTCCCTCTAATGGGGGACCGGGGGCCCAAATATAATTTTTATTATAATAAAAAATGACTCATAACTAATTCTCCACTTTTCGTGTAGGTAGTAGCATGAAACTTTGGGAAGTTGTTGGGTACACTTTCTCTCCTAAAATTGTTGAAAATGAATTTTTAAAAATCTCACTAATGGGGGCTAGGGCCCCAAAACGGCTTTTTCCTAAATGAACTATATAAAAATTGAAAATCACCAGTTTTTCTATTTCCAGAGTAGATCGAATAATGAAACGTTAGGGAGTTAATACATACTCTTTAACGATGCTAACAGTTGAAATCATATTTATAATATCCATTACTGGGGTACCGGAGGTTTAAAAATTAAAAAAAAAATAAATAACTAATTCTTTTTTTTCGCCGATTATTATCGGGAGCATGTACTTAACATTCCCATGCATGTAGAAACATAAAACATTAGGAAGTTGTTAAGTACAATCCCCAGATGATAATTCGCGTAAAATAATTTTGATAATCAAAATCATGCTGACCTTGGCCCAAAAAATATTTTCTTTCCTTAATGAGCTATATACTTATTGAAAATAAATCCCTCTCCTATTTCACGTGGAGGTGGAAGCATGAAACTTTGGAAAATTTTATGTACATGCTCCCGATGATAATCGACGATAAAAAAAATTAAATTTCCAACTCATGGGGGCCGGTTACCGAAATGCAGTTTTTTAAAATTATATTTAAATTTCACTCAACACTAATTCTCAATGTAGGTAAAACCATGAAATATTTGAACATACTCTCACGACAATAATGGCAATCGTTCCATAAATTTCTACTCATGGGGGCTGGGAGCAAAAAAAAAAACGTTTTTCTCCGTTATTTGAGTTATATAAAAATTTAAATTAACTAATTTTTCAAATTTCAAATTTATAGTATACGTAAAGACATGAAACTTTGGATATTATTGAGCAAATTATCCAAACAAAAATGGAGAAAAAGTCTTTTAAAATTCTCACTCAGGGTGGGCCTGGTGTGCCCAAATTTATTATTTTCGGAAAGTTATTAATTACACTACAAGGAATGTGCAGTCATAACAGGTGTGCCAGAGTCTTGGGGTTGCTGCTATATAATTGCAGACACTATGCTTTTCTGGTAGGCAATTTTATTTGACATGCTTTCAGATAAATGTACCATTTTACTTCATGCAAATAAATAGTATAGTACGCTCAGTGGCGTAGCTAGGGGGGGGGGCGGAGGGGGCGGTCCACCCCGGGCGGCATTCATTCAAAGGGCGGCATTTGTGGGCATTTGAAAAATAAACCCAGCCATTTCCAAAAACCGCCCCTTTTCATTTGAAGGGGGAAAACCCTAGTGAAACACAAAGAATATCAATTTTGAGTTTAAATTAATGGATTTGTGCAAGATTTGTTTGATTACATATTACTTGTTATAACTAACGCAGAACAGTTTTAAAAATTTAAATCTCTAAAAAAAAAAAAGGTACCAGATGGCGCTTTTATAAGAAAACGGGACAAGAAACAACAACACATCACCGCTGGTCCGAATATATGTAGTATTAATATTGCACGACAGTTTTAGCGCGGAATTTCGACATTCGCAGAATGATGCGCTAACAAGTACCTACATGGCATGGTAGTTCAAATATTGTGTTTAACTTGCAAGTAGTAAATTATATTACTGTTTCAGGTTTTATAAAATTATTGTAAGGTTACTTATTAAAAATTAAATTTACTTTTTTTTTTAAATTCCATTTAAGTAACACATAAAGCTTGCATTTTTCATTGATATATGGTTATTCATTAAAAATGAACGACTATTCATTTTTCCGTTAATAAATACCACAATAACACAAATAATTCCGAAAAAGACATATTTAAAAATCTCAAGCGTCTTGGACAATTAACATCTGAAGTAACCAGTAAAACGAGATCAGATGCTGGAATTTTACTCAGTTCAATGCAATCGTTTTCTTTTCTATGGTATCTCAATTTATGGGAACCCGTCTTTTTAAATTAATGCAAACTATGCAAACCCATTTGATGAAACAAACATATGTGCTATCACATAACGCTGTTACAGAGAGTTGGAAATATCGACTAGATGCCAAGTTAAAAGGAGAAAAATATGAGTGGGGAAAATTCAGAAGACGTGGTTCTATTCTATCTTTAGAGCAAGAAGTACAACGAGAAATGTTGTTATGTAATTATAAAAGATAATAAAAGAACGAGGTGATGAGTTACATGTCCTTGCAAGAAAATATTAGTGTATAATACTATACCATCTAGGATTCTAAATGAAGAATTTGAACATAAATTAAATTTCTTTATTTCCATTGATAAAGAAATGTTCGAGATTGAAAGAGAAAGGATCCAGGTTTTTATGGCAGTACACAAACGGTCTTAGGAGGGCCCCTATGTAGCTTAGTATGCGAAACTGATTGCGTGGACCCCAGTTTGGGTAGGGATAAGGTATTAATAAGGATAACAAGTGAAAATTAAGATAGGTTGGGCCTATGAAAGCGCTGGCCCACTGCGACCGCATAGGTTGCCGAAGCCTATGACCAGCCCTGGCTGAACCTACACTACAAGATGAGACATTATGTTAAAAAAAAGAGAGGAAATACCCCCTTGATCTATTAAATATAATTAACAGTAAATATTGATTCTTTATCCAACATTACAATTTTGCTAAGAATTTTTTTCAACAATTGCTTTCAGTATAGCTAGTTGTGAAAGGGGCTCCAAACTGAAGTTGAAAAAAATATTTTCGCTCCACAATAAGTGATTTAAGACTACAAAATCTTGCAATATTGTCCATAGAACATGATATTACAAATAATATAAATTTTGATAACATAATAAGCGATTTTTCGACTATGAAAGTTAGGTGTGTTAGTAAATTTATAAATAATAAAAAAAATATGTTTACATACTGATGTATACAATTTCTTTTTTTTATATTAAAAATTCATATATTTATAGATAAAAAATAAAAGCATATTAATTGTTAATGTTTTTGGGTGTAAATTTGGAATATCTTTTGTCTCATTTGGGGTTGGGTGGGGGCCTGTGACCCTATAACTTTCTTGTGGCCTTCAAAACAATTATCTTGTATTTTTATAATGTGTATTTTAGGTAGGCCCTATATCATCTTAGGTGGCCTCTTTTATTACTGCTTACATAAATAGGGCATACGATGGTAAAATTGTTCCCGACCTTTTACAATGTACTTCGTTTCAATTACAACTATTTATTCATGCTTATTAATTTATGAAAATCATCATATGATTAACTTAATTAAGAGGCGGTCCATAAATGACGTCATGTGATTTCGGCTGATTTTTCACCCCTGCCCCCTCGTCACACAGCGTCATGTAACGAAAACTTAGACCCTTTCCTTAATGTGACGTGACAAAGTCCCCCCCCCCAATAAAAGCGGTATTTTGTATTTAAAAATGAGTATGTTTAAAATCATTTTTTTAGTTTAAAGTTGCACTCTAACATCGTAACACGCGTGAAACCACGTAAAACGTGATTGAATAAAGTTT
>MUZC01004725.1:157752-200651 GCA_002072015.1 Radix auricularia | reverse complement strand
TCCCCCCCCCCCCGGTGCGTGACGTCATTTATCGGCGGCTCCTGAAAGGGCGGCATATTGGAGACCGCCCCGGGCGGCAAAAGCTCTAGCTACGCCACTGCGTAGACCTCCCTCCAATACAACGTCACAAAGCTGTGGACACCCCTCCCTAAAAGCGGTATTTTCTATTAGAAAATTAGCATGTTTCAAATCACTTTATTGTCATTTTAGTTTGTATTTAGTTTATGGCTGCGCTGTAATATCGTAACACGCGTAAATTCATGTTAAACTTCATGAAATAAATAGTAAGAAATTAAATATTTATTTGGAACTTTGAGTTGAAGTAGCGTGTTTGACGTGACGTCATAATTCTTAAACTCCCCCTCGTCACACATCGTCACGAATGTGGGGACCCCCTCCCCCCAGGTGCGTGATGTCATTTATATACGGCCCCTGTGTATTGCGGTCACAGAGAGGACAATACTGTTGCAAATAAAGGCAATATTCCGAGCCAATGCATTTGCTTGCCAAGTACGATGGAGCACTCCTAGAACATATTCAGACCAACAGACGCAGGAAATTTTCTAGTCACAATGATATCTTTTTATTTTCGAAACTATGTCAAAGATACCCGAAATTATTTACAAATTTATAGTGCTAGAAAAAATGCTAAGCAGAAGATGATCACAGAAAATTAATGGAATGCTTAAACTTAAAGGATGTTTTGACATTTGATACAATTTTATGTGGATACCTCATCCTTTTAATCGAATTTTCAACTCAAAGTATGAGCAGGGCTGGCCTAAGGGAATTGGAGGCCCTAGGTGGCTGCATAGTTTGCCTATGCCTAAAGTTGGCCCTGGTCCGAGAGAGTAAATTTTTGTGATCCAAAATACATATCAATGTTATTTAGAAAAACAGTTGAGAAGAAAAATTTATATTATTCATAAGATGAGATTACCGTAAAAATTCATGTGAGATTCGGCAGGTATATAGAATTTAGAAAACAATAAAATTTTCGTACACCAGGTAATCTGCAGGACTTTGAAATGTTGCCTTTAAACTTAAGTATTCAAATGACATCGTCAAGCAAAGATTATTTAACCCCAAAAAATAAATAAATAAATAAATAAAAATTTTTAAAAATATATATATATAAAATTAATGAGTTCAAGACCAGTTTATTTATTAATGTTTGATAAGATATTGAGGCTCGAAGTTATCTTGCCTAAAATAAGATACTTACTTTGAAATTGCTTACAATGGTTTTAAAGAATGCAAGGTTTTAAATAGCATTTTCTAAAATTGAGTAAATGAAAAACTAATTACGATCAATAACGATTACGCGAAAATTGTCTAATCTATTGCTATATCAATTTTGACTATTCAGCATGGCAAGACTGAAAACATTGATATACGAAAGATTGTGCCATCGGGAAAAACAGACATATTCAATTTTATTAAAGAAATTACAAATTTCTAAGAAACAGTATCTTTACAGCGTTAACATATTTTATTGGCTAGGGGGCTGCAAATTTTGATTCTGCCCCGGGCGACACATACCCACGCTAAGCCGCTGTGCAGTGCCAGATTTGTGAAACTAGAAACTTCATACACTAAAGTTTTTTTTAAAAATCAAAATATGACGTCTACGTTATTTTTCCAATTGAATTTGAGATTTCAATTCACTATTGGGGCGCCAAAATCATGCTTGCCAATTGGTTTGTAATGAAGATAGTTCTGGAGCTCCAAAATTGAATCTTGCAAACGCATTTGAGATACATTAGTTAACATCAAAATGAAATTAAATAATTAGCTTAAATACTCATTTTGGCGCCCAATGACATGGCGACCGGGGACAAATGTCTCCCTCTGCACCCCCTAGCTTCGCCATAGTTCCTACGATAACGCAGATCTTGTCTTATCTGTTACAGACGCTCCTTCTATATAGAAGATTATTGCGTCCTACAATTATCTATCATAATCTATGGTTTGTGATTAGACTTACATTCTTATTAGAGTGTTGGTTTTCATGCTCTCTTCAGGCAACCCATTCCACGCCCGAATTCCGGACGAGAAGAACAAACATTTGAATGTGCTTGTTCTTGCAATACGGAATAAGAAAGGTGTTTTATCCTTAAATTATGCAGCATTATTCTGCCTACATAATTGTCAGCACGGGGTATGTAAATAGCAAACTCATTTTCCTCTAGAATTTGTTTCTCTTAGCTTTTGCAGCAGCCGAATGCGCCCGACGTTTTTAGTTCGAAAATATTTTGGTGTGTAAGAGTGTGTATGTACAAAATGTCCACAATGTGCATCCAACAAAACAGTTCTGGCTCAGCCCAGGGGAAGGGAAGTTCCAACATAGCCCAAGAAAAAATTTATTTTCTTCTTTTTAGTTCACAAAACGTGGTATCTTTAAAACTTTTTTAAAAATATTTTTATTATGATTCTCTATTCTATTTACTATTACAGACGCTACTTCTACGCAGAATAGAAATGTATGCATGGTCTTGCCTTTTAAAAGAGGTTTGAATGTTGATACATGATACTGTGTATACTGTGTTGGTTTTTGTCGGATCGTTCAGGCAACGAATCCATGGAAAGAAAGGCGTTATTATTGTATTCCTTCTTGCGAATAGAACAAGACAAGTATTTTTAACCATGTGTCCTACTGAGTGTTTTTCTTATTTTCCAAGTTAGTATTAAATGCATAATGTATTGTTAATTATTGCTTCTTAGCTCTTCATTTTTCCTGTTATCTATTACAGGGCTTCTCAAACTGTTTAATGTGGCGGACCGGCAGGAATGTTTCCATTGCTCCAGTTCCAGGGACCGGTGCGCTATTTTAAATGCACTGAAGTGGTAGCAAAATGTAAATTAAAAAAAAAAAATTGTTGCTTATATGCTTATTGCCGAAAATATGACTTATTATATAGGATTAGTATTAATGGTTGCAAATGGATGATTATAATTACATTTTTCTTTCATTTTTTCTTTTGGTAACTTCTGCGGACTGGCACTGGTATTTGCACCTCCACTCTAAGAAGCACTGATCTAGCAAATCTATGTTTATTAATTCAATTAACTCAGATACTCTCTTCAGCTGTAAATATCCACGTGTAATGAATCTTAGAGCTATTTATTAATTACATATATCAAAAATATATTTTCTTTACGTTTTCTGCAGTAGGGTGGGGTGGGGTTGGGTGAAGCTCAGGTGCTGGGTCAGGGTGAGACTAGATGGACCCCATCAAGCATTCTATGTTGTTTTTTTTTCATAGCACTAATGACACAAAATTAAAGAGAGTCACTTAATTTATAATGTCAACCGCAGTCTACTACTCAGCACTACTTCGAACGCATCGAGCTAAATCTTTCTTTAGTCCATATCTAATTACGACACCCTCTTTTAAGTTATTTAAAAAATCTCCAAATAAATATGATGAAGTTTTTAGTAATAAAGTTTGTTTTTTTTTTTTAAATTATTTTTAATGGGCGTTATGTGATGGAATAACCCTAAAATCATTGATAAATGAAACACCTTGCCCAAAGGTGTCACTAGGGTTGGTGTCTAACAGTGCGTCGTAGGTCATGGTATTATCCCCTCACAACTTAATCCATAGACCAATTCCCAGGTATGCCAGTGCCAAAAAACGTGAACATACAAAATTTTCCATATTTGTTGTCACATCTTGTGATGGTGTCACCGGTGCGGTCATCCCCCACCCCAGCGATGCCTCTGACCTTGCCCTCTGTCAGAGCCATGGGAAAATCTAGCCAACCAATATTTTAACCACCCAGTACAAAAAAAGAATTCTTTACAGGTGGCTGAAAACGATGCCCCTATATATTAAGAAATAAGTGCCACCCGTTGCACCCCCTTCATAATGTAATGGTTAAACTTGAAGGTTTTCGAAGTAAGGCACAGATTAGAGAAGGACTGCATTCAGACTTGGCAGATTGTGGGTAAACTAAGACTGCAATCATCAAGCACCGATTGCAGCGCGATATACGCAGCCACTTCGCTCTCCACGATTAGAAAGTACAGAAAATGAGAAGGGATGTAACTATCATTATACCTTACAATCACAGTGGAGTCGGTTCCAAATAAAAAAAAAAAACAAACTTCAAAAAGTGTCAATCATATAAGTTTATACCGTTTAGTTTATTTTAACTTTAAAAGAAAATTCAATATTAGAAATGAGTTCGGCCCCTGAAAAAGATCGAGATAACAAAGAAACAATTTTAGAAAATGTAAGTCACAATTTTGTTGGCTTTACTTTGCTTTGGGCTTGGGCTTGGCTATACACTTTTACGGGTTTATAATTATAATTTTAAAATAGACGGTAAATTATCGTTTAACGGATCAGGCCAAAATTATACGGCCTTTTCCGACCGCCAACTTTGTTGCTATGCAAGAGACAAAGATTGCGGGCCAACTGAGGGAAAAATGCTGAAAATGAAGTGGGCGGGCAATGGAAGACAATCACGAAAAATACACCTTTATTAAAGTATTTAAAGTGAGCCTTTATCACTAATTTTTAAGTCATTCAAGAGTTTTTATATCCTCCCGAAATATCACTAGTAAAACACTTAAATCAGCTTCCGTTTAGCAAATCACTAATAAATTTCCAACGCGAATTTTGTGCTACGGACAACTGGCTTAATACTTAATTGTCACTTCTAAACAAACACAGGAATTAAGGGGGAGTTGTAGGAGATTCTCAAATTTCCATGTTTTTAGCTACACAGGGATTTTGAAAAACAGCGAATATGCAAAGAAAAAAAAGGGGGGAGGTGTAGAGACTCTTAAATTTTAGATTATTTAAACAACATGCCAATTTTGCAAAAAGAGAAAAAAAATGCTAGAAAAATGAAGAAAAAAGGTACTCACAGTTTATATGTCTGAATCACTTCAACTAAACTTAAGCCTAATGAGAAAGCAGACTGCCTGGCAAAAACCGGGGTAGCCCAGCCCCAACCAGACATCCCAATCACTTATCTTGGGGCAAAGACCTAGTTAATGGACCACTTCAGGAACAAGTGGTACCAGGAATGGGCTGACAATACGACTGCCGGGGGGAATTCGCTAACATGCCCAGGCCATGAGATCAGACAAGTGGTGGAGTTTGAGTCGCAAACATCAAAGCTTATTGACTCAAATGCGAACAGAGCACTGCCCAATTAGCTTATATTTCAACAGGCTAGACCATAACAGGGACTTTAACTGCCGCCATTGCAGCCTAGCCTCTGTAACAGTACTACACATGTTAACTTCTTGTCCTGCGCTAGACATAGCCGGGGGGGGGGGTTAGGGAGGAAAAAGAGTTCAACGTGAAGACAGTGTTGTATGGCACTGCTCAGCAGATGAAGCAGGTTGCCCAGGTATTGGCCCAGGCCTTAAGAGGCTAAGTCTCAGACTAAAAGAATATT
Source organism: Radix auricularia (assembly GCA_002072015.1). NCBI lineage: Eukaryota > Metazoa > Mollusca > Gastropoda > Lymnaeidae > Radix > Radix auricularia. Next base: position 195,233 of record MUZC01004725.1, on the reverse strand, counting down.
TAGAAGAAAAAAAAACCTAACCCTAAATTTACAATTAAAAAATTCTAAACCTAACCCTAAACTAAACCTAAGATTTTAACCTTCCATTTTGGAAAATTTACATTTCATTTTCAAAAATTAAGAAAACTTTCGATTATGATGCTTGGACAAAGAACGCTTTAGCACTGAGCACTGTATGGCAAATGATATCTGATAATGTCATTCCACGCCAAGACCGTTTAGTGCATACTAGGTACCTCAGTTCCATGTGAATGATTGCCTATTAGATCTGCTCTTCACTTGAACCAAATTATGTAAACACATTTCTCTTTTTGCATAGTTGGGTAAAAGATGACATATAAAGGAGACATTCTTATGAGATAATAAATTTTAATTTTTGGTTTTAATCAAAATCAATGATTATTAACCGTTAATTTTTCAAAAGTTAACAATTTAAATTAAGCATTTACAGACCTAATATGTATATTATATATACATGAAATAGGGAACGGAAACACTGGTGCAGTACTTAATAATAATTTTTGGTTGAAAAGGAACTAATGCGAATATAATGTGTTTGTAATGAACTCTTGTATTTTTCATGAAAATTGTGAATAGTTTTTCTGTTTACCTAAAATTTGCAAACTTGATAAGTGTCATTTATATAATATTATTAAACCATTATTTTTTTTAATGATTACAGGTTTAAAAGCTCTGTATTTTGTTATTTCCACTTTCATTTATTTTAAGAACACTTTAAAATTTCATATTGGTAATGTCTACATGTATAAGAGTATACTTATTTACAAACTCATTGGTATGTGTGTATAATTTATCATAAATCTATTGGCTGTTATTGCTATGGGAACAAAAAAGAAATTATAATATTCATGAGGTATCCCAATATTTGAATTATTTATAAATCAAAACCATATTTTTAGGTTCATTCTGCCAACAGTTGGGAAACAGCCGATCTGGGTGATAAACAGCGCAATGAAAAATTCCTAAGACTCATGGGCGCAGCCAAGGTTTGTTAATATAGGTTTTACACTGTCATTATTTCCTTAAACCTTAAGACAATAAATCTTATATAAAGCATTATATATTTTTTCCCCCAAATACTCTAATATGGAATTTTGATATTTTCAAAAGCATTTTTGTTATGGTACACATAACTTAAGGAATCTATGAGATCAAATATACAATTGTTTAGGCCATAGATTGTTAAGCGGTTGATATCATAAAAGAGTCGATGAGAGGCCTAAAATAGCAATAATTAATGGATTCAAAATTCAATAAAATCTAATTAATGAACCTATAAGTTGGTTAGTTATATTAATTTATACAAATATATTTTACAGAAGGAACACCATGGAAAAATTGTTATTGGAGATCATAGCCCAAGTGTGGCCCACAAAAGAGAAAGTAAGGAAGATTTTTACATGTATAAATAAATGTTTAAAACTAAATACTAAATACAATGACTTATTGAAAAATTGATGCCTCAAGACACCATATTACTTTTGTTCATAGTAACATTAAATGATATATTATATAATCATCCTCATAACCCACTGACTGACTCTGAAATGCTCTGTAAATAATTGAAATGTCTTGTTGTGTAAAATATGTTGAATAATATGATCAATAACTCAAAGCATGTTTAGTGTGAAATATTTTCTTTCGATGTGTGAATTTAAATATTAATGATGTGAGAAATCTGTAGTTTAATGGCCTCGGGGTATTGAAATATTAATTTTGTTTCATAAAATTGTGTGCAAACAGTGTCATTCATGAGGAGTGAGGGAGGGGTTTTACTACTGATTTGAATTTTAAAGAATCACTTATTTCAATACATGCAGTTTTTCATAAGTTCCACCCAGATCCATCACTGGATATTTCTATTTTCTATACCCTATCATTTATCCCCTCCTGAAACTAAAGTGGCATTTTTTCAGCTAAAAGAAAATACTTTTTTAATGTCAGGAAACAGCAGATAGTTCGGTTTGGGTGGTGGTGGGGGGGGGGGAATTGGAGAGACTCACACTGTGATAGAAGCCCAGACATTTCTTTGTGAAAAGCTTTGAGAGAAAAAACAATTCCATTTTAATATGAACTGTATTCATAATACTTTTTCTTGTGCTTGGGGAGGCAAACAAAAGATTTGCTCATGCTACATCAAACTTTGGTGGCACATAATTTTTCATTATATTTAAGGCCAAAATTTTCAAATGAATGCTGTAATTTTCGTTTATAATGGTAAAACAAATAGCTTGGTGCCCCCAACCCCAAGGATTGCTAACTAGTTAAATAAACAACACATAAGACAAGTTTTTGACTATAAATCCCTCATGTATGAGACATAACTAAAAGTATTGATTATGTTCAATATAATACACCTTGTGTGACGGACCGCTATGACATCTATGGCTGGAGTGAACCTCCAGTGACCCGTGGAGGTCAACAATAGCAGACGGCAACACATGCTACATAGAGATAAACTAAAAATTCATTAATTTAATTACGGTAAATTCAATCAATATGAAATTTCGATACAATGCTTTGCTAGGTGACACAAGGCTATTTTCAGCTTGATAGGACCATGGGAAGGGGGTTATTTTTTACTTTTGTTTTTTCACGGGCAGAACCACGACAGACAAGATGGTGAAGTTATTATAAGTATAAGGGATTTAAAAATAATGCAAAAGGTGTAACTTTTAAATATCAACTAATAATTTATTGTAGTTCATATTAAATAAAACTTTGGTATTTCAAGCTGAGGTACTGGCACTGTTGAATCCATATTACAGAATCATTTTATCTGTCATCTGTTTTAAATTAAAAACCAACTTAAAAAACAATAAAAAGAGAGATAGTGATAAGTAAAATTGCAGCATTAAATTTGAAATTCAATTTAGATATTTTCTATGTTACAAAAAGCTTCAGTTGAAACTAGTCAAGACTATTAAAGTGAGACAATCAATAATTATTTGCTTCAACTTCAAATGATTTATTTTTATCATAAAGGGAGAGAAGAGCAGCATTTAGAAGATGACCTAGCTGAACAGTATGAGCAGAGTTTGGAGCATCGGTTGGCCAGCGGTAAAAGAGGCCACCTAGGTCTGGGCTATCGACCAGAATCTGAATCAGAACCGGAAAATAAAAATGATGAAGATGAAGAAGCTGCAGTTGTTGCTAAACCAGAAGAAGATAAAGACGAAGATGATGATGAGGAAGAAAAAGTTGAAGATGTAGTAAAAGGAAGTAGAAAGAGTGAAATAAAAGAAAAAAGCCAAGGTGGCGATGAGGATGAAAATAATACAAAGGAAGACTTATCAGAGCCTGAGGTCAAGAAGAAAAAAATCTCAAAGGACAGTTCATAATTATTCAATTTTATTGACTATTCTAATTTTGGTAGTTTGTTTTGGTCGGTGTGTAAGTTGGTGTGTAAGTTGGTGTAAATTGCATTAACTTTTTCCACCCTAAAATTTCAAAAGACTGCTCAGTGTTATTTTAATTAATATTAGATTTTTGTTAAAGTTAACTTCTTGTAGATATTTAATACAGATCATAATACTCTCTGTCTAAATGAGAAGTTATTTGAAACTTGAAAATTAAATAAAGGTGTATGACACAATTTTTTTAAAAACTGCATTTAGAGAAAGCTAAAACTGAATTAGCATTCTTGTATAAAATTTTTTAAAGTTAAGTTTCTAAATCACTGTGTGATGTCAGCAAAGAAATGTTTTGTCATTAATGGTTTGTAAAGAAAAAGTTAATTTTGTTTACCCTACACCTTTTAGGCAATGTGCACCATCTAATTGAATTTTTGCTTAATTTATTTTTAAGTAATTTAAAAATTGCTAAAAAATCTTTGGTTCTTATGGTATTTTTGCACATTGTTGTTTTTAATAGGTAAAATGAGACCTAAACTGAACCATCACTCTATCAAATATAATTTTTTTTATTAGAGGCAAATGTAAAAATTATTTTTTCTTGTAATGTAGATAGCAACCTTTGTGAACCACTGATGAAACTTTTAAAGTCTACATGTTCCCTTTAAATGACCAATATTTTGTAATTAAACTAAAAAAAAGTTCATTTGAGAAGTAAGATTATTAAATTTCTTACTTATAATATTACATAAAGAACTTTGGTAATAAGCTTGTGTGGATGCTAAAATCAATCAAACTGAAAGTTGTAGCTCAAATTAGTTCTATTCAGTTTTGATTCAATTCAGTTAAAGAGTTAATGCATGGAATTGTATTAATTTATGTATGATTATTGAATTTAATGCTGCATTTATCAATTAAATATCATTCTTTATCATCCTATTTAAATGGTTTTCTTCTTTTTTGAACCGGTCAATAACATTATTTCCCTATTAGTATTTTTATGAACTTTTGATTGCATCACAACCATTTAATTTAATTTAACTCCTTATCTTTGATAAACAAGGAGGTAATCAATAAAACAACACAACAGAACATTATTAAGTTATGTGTGGAATATGAAACAGCTTTTTCAGATATTAAAAAAATGAATGTATGGGGAAAATTATAAATAAATCTAAAGCTTTTTTTTCCCCACTGCACATTAATTCCGTGGCAACAAAAATTTATGACTGCATATCAAACTTGATTGTTCCTTGTTCATTGACAAATTTATTAGGCATTAGAAAACTATATCAGCAAGAAGAACAGAATTGAACCCCACAAATAACAAAATGTCACTTCCCCAAACATGGAAATATACATAATGGAAAAGAAATCCAAAAGCAACAGACTTTTGTACTCCCTATAATTATTTTGTTATCGTTTAACACTTTGTACAAACAATATTAAAATATAACAAAAACAAGCAAAAGCCTTTCAAATCCCACATGCTCATTTACTGTGACAACTTTGCATTTAGTGCCATGCCTGGTGAGACCAGCAGTGGAAATGCATGTAATGAAAGTTTTACTTCACAGCAGGTTACAAAATCAAACTTAATAATTCATGTCAATAATGTTATTTGTGGTTTTAATATTTTGATGAAATATAAAAATAAATATTTTATTAAAAATAAATTAATAAGGTCTACAAATTTAAAAAAAAATTATTTGATTTTATATACCTCACTACATAATTTATGAAGCCCAACATTTTGGCAGAGGGAAACAAATCATTTGTCAGATACATAACTTTACTACAGATGCCAACCTGGGATCTGAAATTTTCATTTAAATTTCCAGTTAAATTAAGTTTTAAGCTAATCTATAAAAATAAAGATACTTTATTTTTCAATTTTAAACAACCAAAATGTATTGTTTAAAAAAAATATATAATGGGCAATAAAATTAATTTGTAAAATTAGGGTTAAAATAAAACAATCTCAGCAGTCCAAACGCATAAACTTTTAACCCATAAACCAGTTCTGGAATTTAAGAGCAGGATGTACATAAAAGGGATTTTCAAATATTAATATTTTAATAATTCTAAGAAATTCTAATTCTGGATAAATCGTTCTCATTTGGGGTGGGGTGTACCTTAAATCTAAAATCAAATGAGACAATGTTGTTATTAAATTAATATTAAACTTGTGGCCATGGCCATATGATTAATGGGTTGAGACCCTGAGGTTGATTTACATTAATCAATGATTAATCAGCAGCAGTTGATGTTTTCAGTGTCAAAAAATATAGTTTTTTCTTTGTAAGCTAAATATACATAGAAGTATATATATTTTTATTTACAGTATCATTTTGGCAAATAAAACTCATTTATCTGATAGAAATTCTAAACACTGCTACTGTACATCACACAAATTGTATGTAGAAATATCACAGGGGACATAATGATTAGAGTGTGACCCCTCAATAGCTCAATATTTCACCAATTATTTTACAATCTGCATTCATGAAAAGGAATATTTTAAATTTGTAACCTTTATTCATAGATGTGAGCATATGATCATCTTTTTAAGCAAAAATAATGTAGTAAGTATAGTAAAATATTATAAAAGCATTTAATTTAATTTTAAGGAAGTGTCCATATTGTTAACGCTAAAATAACAGTTACTTAGTACTTTAAAAAAAATTTAACATAATCTAGAGATCACTTTCATTGATATAAAAGCGAATGACTGCATTATTATTATTAATTTAGACGAGATTTAACTGCTGTCAAGAAGGCAAAAACCAATTTTGTTTTACAGTCAATGGTAAAATTTTCATGAAAAGTGAATCTTTAGGATTTACAGTCTCTTATAAAGAAAAGATTTTATTACTGTTTAAACTGTTATCAATTTTTTAAAAATGTGAAAGAAATAATTTAGACAAATATTTATTTAGGGTAAAAATTCAAATCGATCGAATTAAATTAATCTGTGATTACAGAAAAAACAAAAAAACAAACCATAATCTAAAGATTTCTAAAACTAAACGGGCGAAGACATTTTTTTTTATACATAACATATTTAACAAAATTAGTTTTCATTGCTTCAAATCTTTTTGCCATAAATTTTTCTTTTCATCAGTCTACTTGCTGTGATTTGAACAAAAATTCTCTGTTCCCCTTTGAGAGAAACAAAGCTAGCTAATTATGTTCCTACAAAATAAATAAAAAAGTTAACAAAAACACACACGTAAAATAAAAATAAGCAACTTTACTTTATAAAACACCATCAAGCAATATTTGTGTTAAATCCATTTAGTGTATAAATTACTGTCATCAGAAGTCGATATTAAACTTTAAAAGCTAATTTTAGTCCTTCATAATGACATGAGATCAATTACACTGTAATTTTCAAAACTATTTATGATTATTTCCACAGTTTAAACAAACTAAATTCTTTTTTAAATCTTAACTTTTAAATATTTAAATATAGTAACAGGATCACATTTCTTCATGACATTTTGGAAATTTCAAAAGGAATAAAAATGACCCTCCCCCCCACCCCTTCTTCATTGAAGAAAAATGACTTAACCTCTTATATTATAGCTTAACAATATAAAACATAAATTTGCCAGATTTTAGTTGGTCTCAAAATACACAACAAAATTTCAGTACTAGAACGTTGGCTTTGTAATATTTTGGTAGAAAGATGAGTTTTAAACAGAAATGAAAATTTAATAAAAGCGCTATTAATATGTAAACGGTTTAAAGCACTGATTTACACTTGTTATGTGTACTGTATTGGTGGCAGTATCCTAAACAAATCTTGCCTTGCCCAACCTTAAAAAAGTATTAAAAAAAAAAAAACTACAGGTGACGTTCAGATAGACATCAGATATTGTTGGATGTATTTCCTTGGCAAACATTTGCATTGAAATGAAACTAAGGATTGTGTCCCAGATCATTGAAGATGCTTTACTGGGATACTTGTAGTAATTAGACAGTCATATCTGTTAGGGTATCCAAAACAAACAACACTCATCACATTATTAAAGATGCCATTGATAGAGCATCACTGTTTTGACATTTCAATTTATTGATTCTAATCAAATGCTGAAAGCAAGAACATTAAAACCACATGAACTAATAACAGAGTTATAATTCCTAGTTCCTTTTCGGTTTTCTTCTTCATTTTTAAAAGAACAATTTTAAAAATGTTTGTTGGAGTTTGAGTTAGTTAAAAAACAAAGCAACTGTCATTTTTTCTTGGTTTTGTGTGTTAAGGCAGTTTTTGAGCTTGCATCTGCAAGTGGTTTTTTGGGTGGTCCATTGGACACACTTGATTTATTACTTGATGTGCTGGTTATAGATGGTTTGAGCCTGTTTATTGGTTCTGTGACGGATCTTGGAGTTTTGCTGGCTGTACGTATAGTTGGAGAGCCAAACGGGGAACCAGTGACTTTAAGCTTTGTCTGTAGGAATCAAGGATATGTCATATATCGCTTTAACAAAAAGAACGTTCAGTAACATAGGAAAATAGTCTAGTAATAAATAGTTTAGTTAAAGTATAGGCTATAAATAAACTCTGTTTATGGCAAAGGTGGAGTTTAAAATGTTATCTTATGCAATTTTTGCCCCTGTTGTTACATTTCTATAATTTATAAGACAGTAGATGAATAAACATGGTATGAGTGAGCCTGACAAGACATCACAAACCACTCTCTTTGGCTTTGGTTTTCACCACAGCTAAGTTTTAATTTCTTTATTTTCATTTTATTTGTTATTGTACTTTTTGTTTGTTGAAGAAGGCTCTTTGCTGAACGGTTCCCTGTTTTGTGACGTCTTGTCAGGCTCACTCATACCTAGTTTGCATGTTATCCATCTACTTGTCTACAAGCCTGATTGCAGTCTCACCCACATTTTGTTTGCTTTATAAAACAGCAAGTGTGAATCAGTTCCTAAATAATTGTTATAATATCAGCATTCAATCTCATGTAAAACAAAATTTTGTTTGTACCAATCTTCCCCATGTTATTTGGTTTTCTCCCTTGATGACAGAACCAAAACAGTTTTGTTATGAACTGTTTGATGCAGAGCACTCAAAAACGGGAAAACAGATTGACAAATGAAATTGAAGGACACTATCTTATCTATTACAGACACTCCTTCAATACAGAAGATTATTGCATCCTACGTTTTGATAAGAACGTATTGGCAAGTGATGCAGCGTTCACAAGCCATGGCTATGAGAGACCCTTCTATTCCCAGCCACCTTTGTTTCCCTAACTTGTGTCAGGTACTCATTAGGAGCAGGGAGCAGGGTGGACTCAAGGAACTAATTCCTGTCTTCATGCAGATTCGAACCCAAGACCTTCGTTAGCCAGCCGAGCGCACATGCCTCTCGACCATGTGGCCATGGTGTTGGAAATGGAGGGATGGGAGAAATACTATATAATATATGAGTAGGCCAACATGGGTTTAGAAGTTTTATAAAGAATATAATACCAATAAATGAGATGAATAAATTGAAATAATTTATTAGTACTCGTAGCTTGTATTTTTATCTGAAAAAATATCTTCATTAAAATCATACAATCATCTTTAGTGACATTAATATTTTTTTAAAAGTTGTTAAATAGCAACTTAAATTTTTTTTAAACTCTTAAAAATGTGCTTTTTCAAAAATTTACTAAAAAGTGTAAAAAAAACCCCCACACATCCATGATAAAGCAAGTTTTAACCACAAACACACTCACACCCTACTAAAAAAAGTTAATGAAAAGCATTTAAAAATGAAGGTAAAGTACTGACATTGACAGTGGTAAGAGCAGACGCTGCTGATTTCCTTTGATCCCCAGAAGTTGGCTTCTTGTTACCTGAAACTGGTCGAACTTCTTTCTGTAAAGTGACAACAGAGATATGAGGAGTATATCCATATGTAAAAACCTTTTGGGATAAAAATTTTTTAAAGGTTTTTAAAAAAGCATCATTAACGTTTTGAATGCATGACACCTTCTTTTTTTTTTTTTTGCTTTGCTGTAAAAATGAACTTCCCAATTAACATGTGTATAACAAATTAAACCAATTTCAAGCATGATTTTCTTGTTTTTTAACCCTATTTTTTTTTTTTACACTTGTTTCAAGCAATCATATTCATCATTAATTTACAAGTGTAATTTAGTTTAAACACTGGTCAAGTTTTGTTATTAGTATTAGTCTTTTTAAATCTTTTATATTAACTTGTGGTATACTGAGCCCTTGCTTGCCGAAAAAACTTTGGATTTGATTTTTTACCCACTTCCTTGTAAGCTAGCAAGCTGAAATTTTGCAGGCAGACTCATGCCAATGAAAAAAATGATGTATCAAAATTTCAGATTGATCAAATGGACAGTAATTGAATTATTGAGTTGTAAAATTATTTTATTTATCTCTATGTGTCATGTTAATTTTTTACATAGAGTGTTGTGGTGCGTATTATGTTCAACAACCTTTCTTGTCGCCCAATGAGGTGCGCATTATATTGTCAATACTTTTTAAAAATATATTTACCATTGATGCACATTATAACTTGTTTTACGAGACATAAATAAAATTTTGTATTTTCGGATTGTTTTGCCCCTTTGTATTATAATGAATATCCTTATTGCTATGTGTCATATATAAAGGATTTATAGTAAAAAAATTTGGTTTTTACGTGTTTTTTTTAAATTTACAATTTCTTTTAAGATAAATTTGCTTATTTTTAAAATAAAGAGACAGAAAAAGTATTCCAGAGAACAATACTGTAGACAATTAACTATCTTTAACTCAGATTTAAATCCTGTAATACTTGAGATTTACTCTGGGTAACCTGGTCCGTCTGCTAGATAAACTATATAAACTACACACCTTGGACACAACAACAGGTGAAGTATCAGGTTTTTCACTCTGTCCATTTATTGCACTTGGTTTCTGGCCCTCACCATCAGTGGATGACGCTGTGCTGCCGCCACTTTCTTTCTGTTCCCTTCCGAAATCCTTCATCAGTTCCAGGACATTCCCATGTTCTTTTTTCTTCCCCTAGAAAAAAAGATAAAAGTAACTTGGCTGTTTGGAATCAAAATCATAACCTATTCATACTGAAATGACTTGAACTTTTAGGTAATGACTTACATACCAAAATCTTGGATTTTGATTCCTTATTCAGAATTCTAATCACATCTAAGATATGGCATTCAGATTATGGTTTAGAAGCAACATTCATGTGCATTAAAATCGAGCACAATGACAACATGGTTTTCATTTTGTGGGAGTGTAAAATTATTTGAAAAACTTTGTATAAAATCTGCTCATACCACACTCTCATGTTAGTAGATTGTATGATTAGGAAAAAACTATGGCCAATAATAGTTTTTGTAAGAATATGTTATTTTAAAAAAAAATTGTTTTTATAGCCAACTTTCTCAGTTACATTGCTCATAAATTTGAGAAATCAAATAGAGAATAGGCAAAACCAAAATTGAATATCTTTAATTGTTGAGGGATTTGTTTGAAACTTTTAATGTTATTACGACAGCTTTGAAATGCACAGAAATATTAATAATCTTTTTTAATTTTTTTATTGCAGAAGGTTTATAAAAATATGAATTTATAATTCCTTTCTTATTATAGTTTTACAGAGTATCTTTTAGGAGCATTTAAACTGTCCATAATTTCATGTATTTTAGTGAATGTGAATACACTCATCTATAACTAACACTAATCTAACATTTTTAAAGTACGTTCACACTGAGGAGATGTTGTAGCCATAAATCGCAATAATAAATCCCTTTTGAGAATCGACTGAAACAGATGCTCCTCTAACAAAATTCTGAGCAGGATTCTGATGTAGAACATCTTGAGTTTATATTTATCAATGATTGTAGTTACTATGCCATGGCACTGCTCAAAAAGCAATGGCTGTGTGGTCAAAAGGCGCAAGCCATAATGGTGCTTCGATATTAGAGATTTTTTATTAAGATATTTCCACTAGAAGAAATACAAGAGAATATTAAAACGTAAATTCAACAAACACAATTGATCTTAGATTTTCACATTTGCTATAACTACCTTGATATTATTTTTGTACAGCACATCAAACTTTCATAAAATAATATCTTCTAACTGTAGATTTCCAAAACTGTAAAATATGCCCCCAACTATAATGTACACCAACATCTACAATATATGCCAACTATAATGTACGCCAACATCTACAATATATGCCCCCAACTAGAATGTACGCCCACATCTACAATATATGCTGACAACTAGAACAATTACCATATAAATACAGCTAGAAAATTAAATTGTGTAAGTAATCTAATCTCTGGCAGCTAATAACAATGCATTCTGCAAAAATAATACATTTTTTTTACAGAATCATGTCAACAAATTAATGAGATCGAATCTTGTTCCAGTTTTTTAAACAGATAAAATCAGTAACACATTCCCAGTGTGAACGTACGTTATAATGACAGTGATTTATACGAGGATGTTGAAAATGTCATCTTACCGTGAACCACTCATGACCCAGTACTTCTCCTGAGGACAACCTGTGGGCAGGATCTTTGTTTAACATGGCGCGGAGAAGATCTTTGGCTGAAATGTGATTCACACAGTCAACTCAACTACTCGGTGAGACTAATGCTAGCAGCTTAACCATGCCATGAAAAGCCAGGGCAGTCGTGAGGCACAAAAAGTGAATTTGGTAGAAAAAGTGAGATAAGCAAGTCATGTTTTATCGGTAGAAATGATGCATTGGCAGAAGATATTAAATTGGCAGTACATTAAAAACCACCGATTGATACTTTGGGACTGCTTGTTAAAACTGCTGTGTATGTGACAGCCTATAAATTTACAGCTGTGATTTATAAACAGAACTCAGTGGCAAAATATAAAACTGCATTTCAAACATGATCTTTAAACCGGGTACTTGGAACATTTCAAAGTTTTGGGGTCATTTAATCTCTGTGGGCAGTATTAGGAGTACACATGCACTATGACCATGGGGCAAAGCAAACATCATTTTAAAAAAAAAAAAGTAATAAAAACTTGAATGAATATTTAAGCACAATTCCTAATAATTTTTATTCAAAGGAAATCATTCTAGATTACATTAAGTCCTTTCCAATCAATAATTCTGAAAGTAAACAAAAAATTGCCATCTACAAATTGCTGCTAAAATTACGGGAGTCGAATGAAAAGAGATTTAAAAAAAAATTCCAGCTCCAACATTGTTCTAAATATTATTAGCTATCGTTTGGCATTAGTTTCAACCCAAAAGATGTTATGGTTGGCGAGAAATTGACAAAGTACTATTTTTTCACTTTTTTTATTGTCCAGTAAACCTTTTCAAGATTATTTTTGGCTCATGCACATCCTTGGGACCTCCTTAACATATTTTCAAAAAGACCCAAACAATCTATCTGGTATGGTTCAGGAGTAGTTGCTTGTGCAAGCTCAAACAGACATCCATACAGGACAGACTTTTCAAATTTATAAACGCAATTAGTCCCATGGGGAAAATGCACTAAAAATACAGAAAACATAATTATTTTAATTTTCTTGGTTTTTTAAGATTCATTGAGACAGGATGTTAAAAGCTAAGTACATTTCAGAATGATTTAAATAAACTTGACACAAAGGAGAGTGAAGTGCTTGAATGAGATAGAGAATGAGATGTTATAAAGATTCTAACTAATATGATGCAACTATTGCCAGGTAAGCTGTTACCAGTGATTAAAAAAAAAAAGGCCAACCAATTTGGTCCACAAACCTTGTTCACTGACATTCTTCCACTGAGGCTCTTCAAACTTGGGGCCATCTTGTGATATGGACTCATTCAAGTCATTATCCTTGGGATACTGTGTAAGTCTGTGAGAACAAAATGAAAGGGAAAATAAAACTCATTTCAAAGCTATAGATTAAATAGATTTACATTTTATATATAAGTTAGAAACATTATTTACATGTAAAGAAATGTTAAGTTTTACACAGTTAGATGAATATTAGACTACAGCAAAAAAACTAGTTGACCAAAAAAAAATATAGATGTTGTCTCATCTAACCCACATTCCCTTCGTCCATATGCCTACCATGTGTGCTGTAGTTGTTCCCCCCTACCATGTGTGCTGTAGCTGTTCCCTCTACCATGTGTGCTGTAGTTGTTCCCCCTACCGTGTGTTGTAGTGTTGCACCATTTATAGACATTTTCGTAGCACTTGATATACAATTAAGCAACAGATACAGACTAGCACTTGAATACCAGACTGTTGTGGCAGGACCAGAAGATGAAAAGTAAGCAGGTAAAACAAACAAAAAACTATCTTAGCTTACAAATAATACATGATGACTCCCATGGCCCAAACGTCCACTGGGTAGGAATAGGTAGAGTTCATCTCTGGAGCTGTGGGGGATATGGAATGTAAATAAGCCAACCTTCAAGGCAGCATTCAAATTTTCAAACAGCTGCAGACTGCTTGCATGTTACAGTGCAAGCAACAGTTCTACTTAAATGTACACAAAGCTTATTAAGATGTACTTAGTCAATTATTGTGTAAAGATACGATAATTATGTTTTAGTTCATTGGAGGTACCTCAGCATTTTAGTAAGATTGTACACAGATATTTATCTTAGATTGGGTTTAGACTGTATGTAGATATTTAAGTAAGATGGTGTTAGATTAGAATCGTAACTTTATACAGGTGATAGACTGGACATAGACATACCCATGTAAGATGGTGATAGACTGGACATAGACATACCCAAGTAAGTTGGTGATAGACTTGACATAGACTTACACATGTAAGATGGTGATAGACTGGACATAGACATACCCATGTAAGATGGTGATAGACTTGACATAGACATACCTATGTTAAATGGTGATAGACTGGACATAGACATACCCATGTAAGAAGGTGATATACTGGACACAGACATACCCATGTAAGATGGTGATAGACTGGACATAGACATACCCATGTAAGAAGGTGATATACTGGACACAGACATACCCATTTAAGATGGTGATAGACTGGACATAGACATATCCATGTAAGATGGAGATAGACTGGACATAGACATACCCATGTTAAATGGTGATAGACTGGACATAGACATACCCATGTAAGATGGTGTACCACAGTACTGCTCCTGCATGCTTTCAAATGAATTGTTTGCTTGTTGAGTCGACAAGCCAAAGTCAGACACCTTATTAAAAATATTAAATTTAAAAATTTCATTGGTTAAATTTTAGATGCTAATAAAAATATTGAAATGTAGTATAACTTTATTTTAATATTCAGGATTCTTTTTAAACATGATGAGTAGTTTATAAAAAAAATTTTAATATTTTTTTACAAAAAATAAGAAACAAGTCACAAAAAATCTTAAATATTAGTATGAGTTTCCTTTCATAAGTTTTATCGTTTTTATCTTGTAGTATTTGTACATGATAAAGGCTTACTTTAAAAAAAAAAAAAACTGTTGGCACCTGTGTGATAAATGCTTACTTTAATGAGAATGCTATTTGAACCTGTGTGATAAATGCTTACATAAATGAGAATGCTGTTTGCACATGTGTGATAAATGCTTACTTTAATGAGAATGCTGTTTGAGCCTGTTGGTTCATCTGCCAACAAAATATTCTCAAGCTTCAAGTCTCTGTGTAGAATTCCTGTATGAAAAGGGAGACCACTATTAGCTAATGAACATATAATATCAGTGTGATAAGATCAGATACTATTAAGGCTGTTAAATATTAATTTAAATTTGATCCTTAACTTTAGAAAAATTAACTATCAATTGATAGTTAATTTTTATTAAAGCAAAAAATTAAAATTCATGATGTCATAAGTCCAACTTATTAAGCTTCTTGTTGAAAATCTAAATAACACTGGAATATCTCCTTTTTATGTAATCATTTAACCAAAAACGCAAAAAGACAAGTGTGTCGACATTGTTTGATTCAAGTGATGAGCCGAACAATCATTCACATGGAACTGAGGTAACTGGTGTGCACAGAACAGTCTTGGCTAGGAATGACATTATCAGATATCAGTGTTCATTAAGTTTCCACCAGTGCAGAGGGTTAATGTATTCAGGAACTTTCATCTTCATTTTGTAACACAGTATTTCATCAGAAGAGCTGTCATCATTTTCTGTCTCTGAGTCAGACTCCATTTCTGCAATTAGCTTAATACACTTTTCATTTGGTTTCATAAGTAGGTGAAGTTTTAAAACCATGGTAGGCAAACTTTATCAACATTTTGAACACTCCTGTCAGTAAAAAGTTTAAAACCAAAATGTTTGTGTAATCGTCAAAATTTTTAAAATAATTTATTGGCAGCTATATTTTTTTTCTTCACATTTTGACTACCAATAATTTGTGAGTTATGGGTCGATTAATTGTAAAAAAATAATTTAATTGCCAAAATTTGTTAAAGATTTATAGATAAATTAAACGTTAATTTCCGCAGCCCTAGATAATATCATTGTGATAAGATCAGATAACATCACAGTGATAAGATATCATGGGAGAACGTGATGAGTTGCTGTGTCGAGTTTTTTCAAAAATAACTTTCCAATATCTTGAAACTGTGTGTAAAACTGTTGTACAGGTAAAACTGTTGTACAGGTAAAACTGTTGTACCTTAGTTCTAGTTTTATGGGGGGGGGGGTGGCATGTACCTTGTTGATGCAAATACTTAATGGCTCCAGCTAAACTGGACATGATCACTTTAGTATCTTCTTCCGTTAAATGTCCAAGTTTCTTTAACAACCGTGCCAGGTCTCCCCCTTTACACAGTTCCATGATCAGGTACATCTTCTGTTGGTCAAAAATAAACAGTTCCAGTTGTTTCATTGTAAATAAAGACTGTGACAAAACTATAATACAGCAAATGAAGGTGGATTAGTATTGTAAATATAGATAATTTTTTAATAAGAACAGTGTTGAATTTATGTTAGATAACACAGTGTGTTGAATTTATTTTAGATAACACATTGTTTTGAGTTTATTTTTTACTTTATGACAGGATAAGTTGAATTTATGTATTATAGTGAAGGCATATGTTGAATTTATGTTTCCTACATTTGGGATATGCTGAGCTTTTGTTACATATTACCTTGGGCGACTCAATGACTTCTTTTAAATTGATGATGTTTTTATGGTCTACTTTTTTGAATATGGAAACCTCTTTCTCTAGCTGTCTCAAGCCAGAACTTCCAGCCTGTAATTAATGTAATCAATATCATTAATAGAATCAACATCATCATTACAATCAATTTCATCATTACAATCAATATCATTATTACAATCAATATCATCATTACAATCAATATCATTATTACAATCAATATCATCATTACAAACAATATCATCATTACAATCAATATCTTTATTACAATCAATATCATTATTACAATCAATTTCATCATTACAATCAATATCATCATTACAATCAATTTCATCATTACAATCAATTTCATCATTACAATCAATATCATTATTACAATCAATATCATTATTACAATCAATTTCATCATTACAATCAATATCATTATTACAATCAATATCATTACAATCAATTTCATCATTACAATCAATTTCATCATTACAATCAATTTCATCATTACAATCAATTTCATAATTACAATCAATATCATCATTATAATCAATTTCATCATTACAATCAATATCATCATTACAATCAATATCATCATTACAATCAATATTCAATATCATCATTACAATCAATTTCATCATTACAATCAATTTCATCATTACAATCAATATCATTATTACAATCAATATCATTACAATCAATATCATCATTACAATCAATATCATCATTACAATCAATTTCATCATTACAATCAATATCATCATTACAATCAATTTCATCATTACAATCAATATCATCATTACAATCAATATCATTATTACAATCAATATTCAATATCATCATTACAATCAATATCATCATTACAATCAATATCATCATATATATGCATAGTCCATAGGACAGTGACTTCAGTTCTGTAGATGTAATCAACATAACTTACCAAATGTATACATGCTTAAAAGGCATGGACTTGCAGTTTACAAGCAAATGATATAAAATCTCATAAACATTGTATACAGGTTAACATAGTGGATGCTGGTACACCATAGTGGATGCTGGTATAAAATAGTGGATGCTGATTATCATAGTGGATGCTGGTATAAAATAGTGGATGCTGATTATCATAGTGGGTGCTGGTAAGCTTAGGGGATGCTGGTATAAGATATTGGAAGCTGGTATAACACAGTGGATGATGGTATAAGATAGTGGACGCTGATTATCACAGTGGATGCTGGTATAACATATTGAAAGCTGGTATAACATTGTGGATGCTTATTATCATAGTGGGTGCTGGTATATCATAGTGGATGATGGTATAAGATAGTGGATGCTGATTATCATAGTGGGTGATGGTATAAGATAGTGGATGCTGATTATCATAGTGGGTGCTGGTATAAGATAGTGGATGCTGATTATCATAGTGGGTGATGGTATAAGATAGTGGATGCTGATTATCATAGTGGGTGCTGGTATAACATAGTGGATGGTATAAACGCCCACCAAGTGGGATTCATATAAAAATACAAGACACTTTTAACTCATTTGAGTATACTACAATCATCTTCAACTGGGTGAGTATATTAAAATAAGCTTAAATAAACTGTAGCTGATTAAATAAACCATGAATAATCTGTAGATTGGTCATTATAATACAGCTGGACCTCACTCAGTCGAACTTCCCTAAGTTGAAAACCTCCCTATAGCGAATTAATGTTAGGTCATGGCCAAATTCCATAAGACTAATGTATTTTAGATCTCATTAACTCGAACATTTTTTGCTTCCAAACTCCGTAAGTCGAATTTTCAAAGGCGTTTGGGTAAAACCAGTAAAAGAAAAAAAATCTTTATCTCACCATCCCACTGTGGGAGGAGTCAAGTGTGGTGGGAGGGGCTTTTTCGATGGTGTCAGTATTTCAAAGCTAAGTCGCTTCCTTTCATAAGAAACATCAGACACCGCCTCTCCTTCCTTGCCAAGCCTACTCGCTTGTATGGCTTTTCCGCTCCCTCTCAATATCAACATTATCCTTGATTGATCTGTGCCTATTACGCCAATTTCCCTTAATAATTGAAAACTTCATAAGTCGAATTTTTTTCCTGGTCCCTTTGTGTTCGACTCAGACAGGTCCGACTGTATAGTAAACTGTAGCTGGATGATTATAAATAGAAATCGTTGTGTGCTTTAAATACCCTATTACAAAATGAAACAGAAATAAATTAGTGCTGTTGACTTTTTGGGGATTACATGGTTAAATTGCAATTAATCACCCCATCACCCTTCAATTTTGATGTGGAGCAGGGGGTAGGAGAGTGTGATCATAAAATGTTATAAAGTACACAACAAATCAGAAGGGAAACCTCTCCCGTTATAACGTAATCGAAAGTCCGATCATGAAATTCCAAAAACTGTGTAGTTCAATGTGGACAGTTCAGAAAAAGACCTCACTAATGTAATAAAAATTAAGTGGAAAGTTCAAATAGAGACCTTCCTAATGTCATGCACGTAGTGTTGACCTGATTGGCCTGTTACCCTTCACCTTAATGTTTGGTGGCGTCAAATGCAACGTTATGAAAGGGAAAAAACGGGGAGGGGTGTGTGTGCCCATAGAACTGGCCCTTTGAACTATGCTTTGAAGCATATATTATTTTCAGCCCTAGAATCGAAAAAAACTAGGGGGGGTATGGAGAGCTTCCCGTTAGGGGGCATGTAGCCGTTAAACTCGGGCCTGTAGCCGTTAAACTGGGGCCCGTGGCCGTTAAACTGGAGCCTTTGGCCGTTAAACTGTGGCCTGTAGCCGTAAACTGGGGCCTATGGCCGTTAAACTGGGGCCTGTAGCCGTTAAACTGTGGCCTGTATCCGTTAAACTGGAGCCTGTAGCCGTTAAACTGGGGCCTATGGCCGTTACACTGGGGCCCGTAGCCGTTAAACTCTGGCCTGTAGCCGTTAAAATGGTGCCTTTAGTCGTTAAATTGGGGCCTATGGAGCAACTGTCAACGTTTTATTCGCTCCATTGGCTCTGTGCTACAGTTAATTAAAGAGGCGAGAAAGACTTTCTTTGACTTCGCGCCTATACAAGACGCCAGGAGGGCGACACACGAGTTTTCATATTCAAATTCAACACTGACCTGTAAAGTCGGACATAATAAAAATATTACCTGGAACTGGTTTGTAAAAAGCGAGCAGGTCACGGCGCCATTACCTCATCAAATAATATGAACTATTGAGCGCCCCCCCCCTCCAGCCCGCGTAGCCCCTTACAAAGACATGGGAATATAGTACCTTCCCAAGATATATGCCCCCAGAAGTTTTATAGCTTTACGGGAACTAGGCTGGATCAACTTGGAATGAAATCTGGACAATGTTCCTTTCCAAGATTCGGTGGTCTGTTTGCAAAATAACAAACTCGCGTGCATAGCTGCACATCATACATTTTTTTTCGGGGGGGGGGGTAAAATTTGGCACCCCACATATCATTATCAAAATTTGTTACGCGGCGTCGGTCAGATATATGCGAAGCCTCGCAGCCACGCAGTTTAAAGGGAACATTGAATGCGATAAGTGTACTTTCAAATATTGTAAAAATACCTTTCATAGACAGATCTGGGGGACTAAAAACGCTTAGGGCTGCAATAACAATAAAAAACGTAAGTAATAGAGGATCCCTGAAGGACATAGCTATTATGATTAGAGTACCTAACAGGCGACACTGCTGACATGCCAAAATAAACAACCAGAATAAATAATGTCATGACAAGATTACCGCCTAGAAGACAGAAGACATGACAAAAGTACATTCAAGATAAAAGAAGTCATGGCAAAAGTACCTTCCAGACGACATAAGACATGAAAAAAGTAACTGCCAGACGACTAAAAACATGACAAAAGTACCTTTCAGCAGACATGACAGAAGTACTTTCCAGACGACAGAAGGCATGACAAAAGTACCTTCGAAATGACAGAACACATGAAAAGAGTACCTTCTAGACGACAAAAACCATGAAAAAGTACTTTCCAAACCAAAAGTACCTTCCAGACGACAGAAGACTTGACAAAAGTACCTTTCAGAAGACATGACAAAAGTACCTTTCAGAAGACATGACAAAAGTACCTTTCAGAAGACATGACAAAAGTACCTTTCAGAAGACAAGACAAAAGTACCTTTCAGAAGACAAGACAAATGTACCTTTCAGAAGACAAGACAAAAGTACCTTTCAGAAGATATGACAAAAGTACCTTTCAGAAGACATGACAAAAGTACCTTCCAGACGACTAATCAAGACATGACTAAAGTACCTTCCAGACGACAGAAGACATGGCAAAAGTATCTTCCAGACGACAGAAGCCATGACAAACGTACCTTCCAGCCGACAGATGACAGGAACAAAAGTACCCCCCCAGCAGACAAACGCACAGACCAAGGACTCACCTTCTCTTTGACAATCTCCTTGATGGCCACCGTCTCCGCTGTCCCCAGGTGGTGCGCCCGGTACACCTTGCCGAAGGAGCCCTCGCCCAGGATCTCGCCGTAGCTGTACTCCTTGTGCACGTCTTCGTCTTCCATGCGCGTGTGGATGATGGCGCGCGCGTGCACGCTGGTGCGCTCCGCACTGTGCTTGCGGTGCCCCGAGTGGCGCTGCAACTGGACCCCAGCGGCGCTGCTGTTGTTGCTGGCGCGGCTGCTGGTCATGGGCGACGACGCGGCTGGGGGTGCTGGGGAGTCGCGTCCGTCGGTGGAGTTGCTGCTACAGTCCGACATGCTGCTGTTTGGTAGAGCCGGGCCAGTCTAGTGGGCCGGTGGGGCGGGGGCGTTGCGGTCACATCTGATGAAGAAATCACATGGGTAAAGGTCACACAAATGACGGGTACAGTTGCAATAGTAAAGAGAGAATCCTAATGGAAACATGATCATTCCCACGTTTTGATTTATTAACGGTCAGAAGCTCAAACGAGCGGAATCTCCATTGGAGTTTTAATATACCCTGCTAGATAAATACACCAGCTCCCCAATAAGAAGTAATTTACTTTACCCGTGCCTGTTGTATTTACTGATTTTATAATATCACCACTGCCATCAATAGCTATGTGCACATATCACCACTGTCATCAATAGCTATGTACACTTATCACCACTGCCATCAATAGCAATGTACACATATCACCACTGCCATCAATAGCTATGTACACATATCACCACTGCCATCAATAGCTATGTACACATATCACCACTGCCATCAATAGCTATGTACCATATAAACTATATCACCCCCACTATATCCTTCCTGCTGACCATATAAACTATATCACCCCCAACTATATCACTCGTGCTAGTCACCACGGCTAAAAGTTACACGCTAGCGTTAATCCGGCCGACCAATGATTGATTCCCCCCATTGATCCTGAACACAAATAAACCGAGAGCTTTTTTATTTTTTTTATCAAAGCCTCAAATTGTGGCACTTTGTTCTGAGCACGTACCGACAGCCCCTCAGTGGAGAACACTCGTATTCAATGTCAGAGTTTCCAAAACTGTGTATCACTTGACTTGAACATTAAGACAACATAAGACTGACCAGTCCCAAAACTTATGGTTGCTGTCCCGTAGTAGTCCGACAATTTAAGACTTGGGGTCGGGTTCTAGTCCGACAATTTAAGACTGGGGGCCAGGTTCTAGTCCAACAATTTAAGACTGGGGGTCAGGTTCTAGTCCAACAATTTAAGACTGGGGGTCAGGTTCTAGTGAGAAAATTTAAGACTGACTGGTCAGGTTCTAGTCCGACAATTTAAGACTGGGGGTCAGGTTCTAGTCTGACAATTTAAGAAGGACGGGTCAGGTACAAATATGGCAAATTAGAACTAAAGGTCAGGTGCAATCCATCAAATTAAGATAGACGATCAGGTAGGTCCCTGTCCCTTTGCCTTTATTTGGAGTAAACTCAACTATAAAAAAAATAAAGTTTCTTATTTCTTAAAAAACAAACAACAACACATAAATGTAAACAAATACAAAAAACTGTGACAATTTGATAACCACTGACCCCGCGGTGAGAACACATTGACATGCACTGTGTAACCCGTGTCACTCTCTACACTGGGTATTGAACGCAATGCTATTCAAACACGTACAGCACCCGACAGATCTCAGATAAATAGGAGACAACGTTTGACCATTTGGTTGGACGAAAAGGAAGACGGTAGACAGAGACAGATACCTGAGACGTTAGATTGAGACAGTATACAGAGACAGATACCTGAGACGTTAGATTGAGACAGTAGTAGACAGAGACATATATCTGAGACGTTAGATTGAGACAGTAGACGAGACATATACCTGAGACGTTAGATTGAGACAGTAGTAGACAGAGACATATATCTGAGACGTTAGATTGAGACAGTAGACGAGACATATATCTGAGACGTTAGATTGAGACAGTAGTAGACAGAGACAGATACCTGAGACGTTAGATTGAGACATATATCTGAGACGTTAGATTGAGACAGTAGACAGAGACAGATACCTGAGACGTTAGATTGAGACAGTAGTAGACAGAGACATATATCTGAGACGTTAGATTGAGACAGTAGACGAGACATATATCTGAGACGTTAGATTGAGACAGTAGTAGATAGAGACAGATACCTGAGACGTTAGATTGAGACAGTAGTAGACAGAGACATATATCTGAGACGTTAGATTGAGACAGTAGACGAGACATATATCTGAGACGTTAGATTGAGACAGTAGTAGATAGAGACATATACCTGAGACGTTAGATTGAGACAGTAGTAGACAGAGACATATATCTGAGACGTTAGATTGAGACAGTAGACTGACACTGTAGACTTAGATATTAGACTGAGACATTAAACTGAGACAGTAGAATTAGACAGTAGAAGTAGAATGATACCGTAACCGAGACAGTATACAGAAGATTGAGACAGCAAAACGAGACAGTAGAATGAGACAGTATACAGAAGATTGAGACAGCAAAACGAGACAGTAGAATGAGACAGTATACAGAAGATTGAGACAGCTAAACGAGACAGTAAAATGAGACAGTAGATTGATGCTGTACAAATGTACGCTGAAACGGTAGGCTAAGAGTAGACTTTGTTAACGTAGTCCGTATGATCATATGACAGTATAATCCCCACATGGCGGACAAACTTACTTACGTCTAATTATATCTAATAAACTAATAATTATATATGATACTATCAAATCATCCTTTCAAGTATCAAATAGTCCTGACGGCGAATATCATTCATTCCGCCTACTGTCAGTTCATCATTATAGTTTATTTCTTTTTAAAACTGTTTAAACGTCTTAATGTTTTTGACTAAAGTTTTTATAACAAAATTTGATTTGTGGTCAGTGGTCACTATGCCGACTGTCGACACCCTGGTTTGCGATGACAAACCAGTCGCCCTTTTAAACCGACACCCCAGGTCATGATGACCCACCCTCTACGCCGACACCCCAGGTCGTGATGACCTACCCCTCTATGCCGACACCCCAGGTCGTGATGACCCACCCCTCTATGCCGACACCCCAGGTCGTGATTACCCACCCTTCTACGCCGACACCCCCAGGCCCGCGATGACGCACATGCTCCCCTTCTAAGCCGACCCCCCAGCACTGCCATGGGCCGCCCATCCATTCCAACACCCCAGGCCCGTGATGACGCACATGTTGCCGCCCCCCCCCCCAACAACCCCGTATCCAGATGTCTGTGTGCACGCACCGACAAACTTTCGACTTTCCACGATCCTGCTCCGACTCTGATCCAGCACCGGCCCAGCAGACGTGGTTTAAGATAGCTTTGTGTCTGGCCTTATCGCCGGGTCTCAGTTCAATAGCCGATAGCCCGCTAATCCGACTTGGGCTGACTCAATCACGTCCCGCTAATGGAACGCACTACGTAATGTAATGCCTGGAGGAAAATGTGTCACGGTGCAGTGGAAAACCAAGAGCACCGCCCGGAAAGATTAGCCACCCCGTGCCATAGTCACGACGGTTAATTTATATACGTACGGTCAATCGAACTTCTAAACTTGCGATCATGCTAAACGCCATGCATGCGGTCAGTTTCATCTTTGAAATGTTATCCATATTCCCTGCTTAAAATCAATAAAATTAAAAGATAACTGCTAATCTTTTCTATGAATTCTATGAATCCAGGGAGAAAAAAAAAACTTTCGAAGCTAGGAAAACTGACTCAATTCATTTTCATCAATTGTACACTAAGTAAATGAAATAAAAATAATATTCTCGAAACAAGAAATTATTCTTAAAGCTCATTTTTTTTATAGTGCTGTTTTTTAACTTGCTCGTATAAGGTATGGAAGTATTGTAATCGAGCACAAAATCGACGTAAAAAATCTCGACGTTTTAAACCCCCCTGAGCCGGAAAACCCCACGATTTTTGCTGCTGTCGCAATTGTGTCTGTATGTTTGTTGTTGTGAACAAGATAGCATGCGTACCATTCCAGTTAGATGGACGACGTTTCATGTATCAGTAATGGATACTATACGAAAGTTCCCATCAACTTTTGAGCGATGTTCTGTAACCAGAAATGGTATTTATTCCTATTCCACTGGAAGCTTTGTTCCCTCTTAGTTTTATTGGTTCATGTGCAAAAAACATAAACTCGTGTGCAAATAGTCATTTTTTTCGTGCACAATTTTACATCCCACTACATATTTCATCCTTATCAAAATTTTCTGCACCGTAATTCTAAACTACTGCACAATGTCTTGCAGATAGCTGCGCGGCCACGTAGCCGCGTTGCTTGGAGGGAACAATACCCGGAAGTGCAAATTTGTATGACCCCAGGCCCCCAATGAGTGGAAATTAATAAAATTACCAGTAACCTCTGAGGGTGGCAACTCAACACTTCGCACAGTTTGCCGGGTATCGGAAGAAAGCTATAGTAATGCATAAACAACAAAGAGGCAAATCTGGCACGGGTTCAAAACAGCGACTGTCAAAACAGCGACCGTCAAAACAGCGACTTCAAAACAGCGACTGTGTCAAAACAGCGACCGTCAAAACAGCGACTGTATCAAAACAGCGACTGTATCAAAACAGCGACTGTATCAAAACAGCGACTTCACCGCAAAGCTATTCTGAATTTATGAGTATGAGGAATGCATTGATAGGATGAATAAAAGTTTGTAATGCACTATAGTTCACAATAGTTTGTTACTGAGTGTGTAAAATGAGATGCATGGATGTTGTCTAGGTTACACTGTATGGCGATCATGAAGGCGAAAATACTGCGGCGTTTATAATGGGTACCCTGCCAGATTTTTAAAAAAATTAAAGCCCCCCTTGTCTAAACGTCATGTGGTCGACTGTCCGGTTATTACACAATGGCATCTTACGAAGGCTAGACTAAGTGGCGACCACGGACCGCGTGTTATGGAGAAGGTAAACAAAGAGATTGTGGGCTGAAAGAATGTAGGTACCTTTATAAAGGATTATCTGAACACATTGCTTTTTTATTATCCAATTTTATCGGATTGGAGTGGTGAAGGAGTTGGATATGTTTGGAAGGATCTAATATTAAACTATATTATTTTATTTTTAAAAACTAGAAGAAAAAAAAACAATTTTTTGCGAGGTAAAAATGAGGGTCGAAACATCCGAGGATCAAAAAGTTCTGTAGTCAAACTGTCTCTGCCCCTCCCACCACAAACCCCCTCAAAAATCGATTGCATCTATGTTTGCTAGTCTCTATCGAGCTTTCTGCACAATGTATATGACTAAAGTAATAACAACTATAATTTTATTTTTGAATTTTCTTAAAATGTGCCCTGAAACTGTGTATACACTCTTTAAAACACCACACCAACATTTATTTATACACACCTCCAGTTGATTATTTTAAATTTCATATTGTCCCTTCTCTACAAAAAACCTGCATTATCACAAGCAAAAGAAAAAAGTCGCTATTTTGATACAGTCGCTATTTTGATATAGTCGCTGTTTTGATACAGTCGCTATTTTGACCGTCGCTGTTTTGACACAGTCACTGTTTTGAAGTCGCTGTTTTGACGGTCGCTGTTTTGACAGTCGCTGTTTTGCCCGGATGCGGGCAAATCTTTCCTTTTTTTTTTTTTAAAACATCGCTCCTTTTTCACAAATTAATATTTTGCTCAAATAATGACGTCACACAGTGAAATATTACAAGAAGCTTGCTCCGTTGATTTCGACTCCAAAATTTTCATTTTTTATTTTAAATTCAACTGAATTTTTAAAAATATTTGGGGGAGGGGCGAGTATTGTAATCGTGCCAAAAAAAATCGAAATCAAGACTTTGAAAAATCTAAACGTTTTTCATCTTACTGAGTCAGAAAAACCCAGGTTTGCAATGTCGTCAGCAAGTGTGTCTGTGTCAATGTGTTAACACATAAGCATGCGTACCGTTTCAGTTAGGTAGACGAAATTTCAACTATAAGTATTAGATCCTATACGTAGGTTTCAATAAACTTTGTAACGACTTCTAGTAACCGGAAGTGGTACTTACTCTACTTGCAGTGCCAAGTGCCACCCCAACCCTTTTTATTAAATAAGAATTTAAGAGAAAGTTTACGGGAGCTAACTCCCGTTTTAATATATTCTAATTTCATTTTATAGAATTTTATCTCAGTTTTTGCCATTACGACACATTCACACTAGAAGTCAAGATTAAATAAAACCAAACTCACTTAGATTCAAGTTTCAATAACACATTGATACTCAAGTCACTACCCAACTTAGTTCACAGGATTCCCTGGCAGTGAGACAAATCCAACGCTCTGAAGTAATCCGTCATTACCGTCACCCCTTGGTTAAGCTGCTGAGAAATTCTTCACCACGTTTATAAACAATAAAGGTAGTGTACAGGTGCCAGGTAAAATATTTCATACTTGTCCACTCCAAACATGGCGCTCATTGCGTAACTGCAGGAGTCGTTAATCGAAGACGGTGCACACTATCTAATTTCCACGTACTTCAAATAGAATCTCAATGGATTCAGATATCTCCCGAAAATGGATTAAAACTAGGGGTCAGCCGGATGTGGGGATGATACTCTCCGGATCAAGATAGTTTGGCCCTAATATTTGCCGGATCCGGATACCCCCACATTTAAGTGTAAGAGCTAAGGTGGAGTACTATACTACTTTCTATTTACTGTCTAATACTATTTATTAAAATATTTATTATCCAACATACGGAGAGTATCTGCTATCTACAGTGACAGTGACAGTCTTTGACACTGTCAACGTCAACGATGAACATTTTACTATGAATTAAACGAACTTTAAGAAAGTTCAACGAACTGTGTAGTGTGTACCAAGCGAACAGTGTTGTACTGAGTGTGTAGTGTGTACCAAGCGAACATTGATCTACTGAGTGTGTAGTGTGTTCCAAGCGAACATTGATCTACTGAGTGTGTAGTGTGTACCAAGCGAACATTGATCTACTGAGTGTGTAGCATGTACCAAGCGAACAGTGTTGTACTGAGTGTGTAGTGTGGTGTACAAGAAGTCGTGATCTAGAGCCATAATAAAAACTGTTCGTTTATTCTCAGACGATTTAAGTTTAATATGCTGCTAGTTAACTTAGTTTGTTATCGTATGTAGTAAAGTAAAGTAGAGTTATATTATAAACTAGAACAAATTCAAAAAAGAGCTGCCAGATTCATTACTGGAGAATATTCAAAACTCACAAGGGTAGCACCATTAATTAAATCATTAAAACTTGAAACACTAGAGGATAGAAGAACCAAGAGTAAATTAGTAATTATACATAAAACAATTAACCCCAATTTAGAAATACAACACAAAGATAACTTAATACAACCCTCAGATAGACATAAGAATAAAAACACCTTTTTCTTATCACATATGCAAGAACAAACACATACAATTTTTCTTTCTTCCCGTCCGGTATTCGGGCGTGGAATGGGCTGCCTGAAGAAACCAGGAAAGCCAACAATCATCATTTAAAACTCTAATAAGAATACAGGACTAAACACAAACCATAGATATACGCAGGACGCAATAACCTTCTGTACAGAAGGAGCGTCTGTAATATATAAGATAAGGTAAGATAATATATATATTGTAACTTTTTAACTTAATATTCTTTCCTCGTATTGAAATTTTTTGTTTTACTATGTTTTGCACGGAATTGAATGGTTTCATGATCAACGCTTTTTAATTTGTTTATTTTTTTATATATTAATAATTTGAGGTATAACTTATTTTGTTATCTAGCTTATTTTGTATAAATGTAATATTCACAATAGACTAGAGTTTAACAATTATAAGACTGAACAAGATATAACACGTGTGTCAAGCAAAAGTTTTGTTTGTAAGTTTTTAAGATGGAAAATCAAATCACATTTGATATCCGGACCCTACACGGATCTGTCATAAGTATTTGTCAATTTAAGCCCAACGATTCAAATCAAAAACTGATTTTATATCCATCAATGGATTTGTACCCATCAATACTTTTACATCCATCAGCGGAAACAATGGATATAAATTATATATCAATGAATACAAACCAAACAATAAATATAAATCCACTAATCGATTTAAACCACCAATATATAAAACCCACCAACGGATACAAAACCACCAATGTATATAAACCCAACAACGGATACAAAAACACCAATGTATATAAACCCACCAACGGATACAAAACCACCAATGTATATAAACCCACCAACGGATACAAAAACACCAATGTATATAAACCCACCAACGGATACAATCCCACCAACGGATACAAAACCACCAATGTATATAAACCCACCAACGGATACAAAACCACCAATGTATATAATCCCACCAACGGATACAAAACTATCAATGCATATAAACCCACTAACGGATACAAAACCACCAATGTATATAAACCCACCAACGGATACAAAACCACCAATGTATATAAACCCACCAACGGATACAAAACCACCAATGTATTTAAACCCACCAACGGATACAAAACCTCCAATGTATATAAACCCACCAACAGATACAAAACCACCAATGTATTTAAATCCACCAATGAATTCAAATCCCCCACTGGATTTCATACCACCCAGGATTCAAAGCTAAAATCTCTTATAGGATTAGTTTGCCCTAAAGATCCCGAAGTCCAGCAAAGAGTTGGCCGCCGCTGTCAATAGGTCTGCTACAGCAGCAAATCCAGCGAATGGCGTCTTGAATTTTTTTTTTTGCAGTTGCTGATAATGTAAGCTCCCAATGACGTCATCCGATCAGGTTATTAAAAAGAAACATCAACGAAATGTCTGTTTAATAATCAAGGGCACTTCAAAGACCACTGCCACGTACTTGCAATAACGTGAGTGCTCTCCCGTGATGCTAGGACCGCCGATGGGAATTTATAGTGGTAGGAAGTGTGGGAAAGGTTCGGAGAAAGAGGGAATTATGTAATTCAGCAAAACGTGTATATGTTGATCCAATGTTGTACTGTCTGAATTGTGCTATGTTGTACCGTCTGAATTGTGCAATAATGTACCGTCTGAATTGTGCAATGATGTACCGTCTGAATTGTGCAATGATGTACCGTCTGAATTGTGCAATGATGTACCGTCTGAATTGTGCAATAATGTACCGTCTGAATTGTGCAATGATGTACTGTCTGAATTGTTCAATAATGTACTGTCTGAATTGTGCAATAATGTACTGTCTGAATTGTGCAATAATGTACTGTCTGAATTGTGCAATAATGTACTGTCTGAATTGTGCAATAGTTTACCGTCTGAATTGTGTAATAATGTACTGTCTGAATTGTGCAATAATGTACTGTCTGAATTGTGCAATAATGTACTGTCTGAATTGTGCAATAATGTACTGTCTGAATTGTGCAATAATTTACCGTCTGAATTGTGCAATAATGTACTGTCTGAATTGTGCAATAATGTACCGTCCGAGTTGACCAATGATTTTCTGAGTTATGCAATGATATACTGTCTGAATTATGCAATCATGTACTGTATGAGTTGAACAACCATGTACTGTATGAGTTGAACAACCATGTACTGTATGAGTTGAACAACCATGTACTGTATGAGTTGAACACTCATGTACTGTATGAGTTTAACAATCATGTACTGTCCAAGTTTAACTATAATCTACTTTCATTGTTCTGTAGCGTGACAGCCTTCTCCCCCTACCCCAAATCACAGGTCGCTTACATGAAATGCAAAGAGTATATGGAAACATTATTCAAATCAGGAACAGTGTATGTGACATTCCAGGTACGTAAACATACACTGAGCCGGTTTGTACAAATATACAGTGAGCCGGTTGTTACAAACATACACTGAGCCGGTTGTTACAAATATTCAGTGAGCCGATTGTTAAAAACATACAGTGAGCCGGTTGTTACAAACATACACTGAGCCGGTTGTTACAAATATTCAGTGAGCCGGTTGTTACAAATATTCAGTGAGCCGGTTGTTACAAACACACACTGAGCCGGTTTGTACAAATATTCAGTGAGCCGGTTGTTACAAACATACACTGAGCCGGTTGTTACAAACATATAGTGAGCCGGTTGTTAAAAACATACAGTGAGCCGGTTGTTACAAACATACACTGAGCCGGTTGTTACAAATATTCAGTGAGCCGGTTGTTACAAATATTCAGTGAGCCGGTTGTTACAAACACCCTGATAGAATTCTATTCTAGTTTAGGTGATTTTCAAATGATCTAATAAACAGGGACCCACTGTGCTGATGTGGCACATGGGATTATACACTAAACGTTTTACCGACTGATCGAGTGACAATCATAACGGGCAAAAGTGCATGCTCTCAGTGCCACTCATTTAATAGCTAAAAAAGTATAACTATGTAAAATCATAGATAAAGAAACAAAAATATTGAAAACAAAGATAATCTTACTAGGGGTGTACCGGATTCCGGTCCGGTTAACACGGAATCCGGCCATTTTTACAAATCCGGCTCCGGCAGAATTTCATTTCATAAATCCGTCAAAATCCGCTGGCCGGTTGAGCCATTACAAATATATACATAATGGTTCCGGCTCCGGCTATCCATAATCTGGCCATGTTTACAAATCCATCACAGGTTTTAAGTCCGGCAGGATTTCAAGTCATAAATCCGACCAAATCCATCTTCGGCTAGATTTCAAAAATTTGAATCCAGGACATCCCTAAATCTTAGATACATTTACATGAATATTGATATAAGGAAACTGTTAAATACATTTATATACTCGTGAAAGTTGGGAATTAAAGACAATTAGATAAATAGACACGAAAGTTAGAGGTAAGGAATAAAAGAGATTAGCTATTATCGTACAAGTATCTGAATTTACCTCTACGCGGAGTTTACCTACTCATTACAATGTTCTGTGGAAGCCTTCTGCAGAGGAGTCACTGGGGTTGGTGTCACCTTACGTTAGCTCATGGGGTCACCCCCTCACGACTTACCCCATAGACCTTTTCATAGTGTTCCAGTGCAAATAACTGGACCACAGAGATTTTTACGTTTTGGTGTCTCCCCTTATGTTGGTGTCACCCGGTGCGGTCCGCAACCCGCAGTTACGCCTCTGGCCGTCTGTATTTCACAACTTTTTTTTTCACAAGCTTTGTAACTGTGAGTCCATTAGTTGGCTGTGTTCAGGACGGCAATACAAGGCAATGACATATTATTTTTTAGGTTGTACACGTGTATTACATCTGCCTGAATAAAATCCCGAGAACTGTGGATTGCTCCAAACTGTCATTGTTACCACATGTCAGTGTGTTCTCATATGTTATCGATCTTATGATATGTCAGTTTTTATGATAAATCTATGTTATTATCTGTCAGAGATATCATAAATCGATCTTATGATCTGTCTGTTTTTTTGTTTTATCTTAGATCGATCTTATGATCTGTCAGTTTTTATCTTAGATCGATCTTATGATCTGTCTGTTTTTATCTTAGATCGATCTTATGATCTTTCGGTGAGCGCTGTTATGTTAGTGCGCTTATAGTGTGCGTAAGGCAAATGGTAATTAGACGTAACTTATTAATACCTGGCCGTGTCTTATCAATATACCACCTCCACTCATCGAAACAATGATTTCGATTTTCAACACACTGCCGTCACTTATCGACATATTGCCGTCGCTTATCATCATTTTGCCGTGGCCTATCGACACATTGCCGTGGCTTATCGACAAATTGCCGTGGCTTATCGACACATTTCCGTCGCTTATCGACACATTGCCGTGGCTTATCGACACATTTCCGTCGCTTATCGACAAATTGCCATCGCTTATCGACACATTGCCGTCGCTTATCGACACATTGCCGTGGCTTATCGACAAATTGCCGTGTCTTATCGACACATTGCCGTCGCTTATCGACACATTGCCGTCGCTTATCAACACATTGCCGTCGCTTATCGACACATTGCCGTCGCTTATCGACACATTGCCATCGCTTATCGACACATTGCCGTCACTTATCGACACATTGCCGTCACTTATCGACACACTACCGTCACTTATCGACACACTGCCGTCACTTATCAACACATTGCCGTCGCTTATCGACACATTGCCGTCACTTATCAACACATTGCCGTCGCTTATCAACAATAATCTTCCTACGAACTGTTGGCTGGGTCTATTTCAGCGACCGCATTAAGATGATTTCCCACACCCCAATTATTTCATCATCGAAGCCAACCGTATTTACAGCCGGACTGGCCATTCAAGTGAACATGGACAAAACTTAAATCTATTCAATACTCGGAATCGGGTTTTGGTAAGATTTCGAACCTAACTACCTGGTACTACCTGGTTTCAGTTCATGTGAAAAGGCATAATTCATAATCCGGTCACCCGTTTTATTGAGTGGGTCTTAAATTGCTTATCAACAGCACATTAAGTTAAATGCTTTAAGCATGTCATACATCGCTAACATGTAGCGAGTCTTTTAGGAAAGGCTCCAGCATCTGCCTACACCGAGAACGATGAAAAGAAACCAACAAAGGGAAACAAATGAGCAGCTCAATGTATTTGACAGAGAAAAGAAAAACACTTTGCTCTACTTTTCAAATCTCTAGAAAAATTTACATGCCTCGTCCGACTGCACCTAGTTGACAGAGGCTGCAAAGAATCAATGCGCAGAACGATACATTATTGACATTTCAGTGAACGAAAATTCAAGTCAATCACAAATCAACTTTTGCTTTTTTTTCCTTCTGTTTATGTAGTTGGTAGAAGAAAAAGACGAAAAAATCATTTGTACCAGTAAAAATCATAAGCAGCTTTTTGGGGTATCGATCTATTGATTTTATTTTTATTATTACATTTTTTTTAGTGAAGGACGAATGCTTGAACCTTAAAGCACTAAAGAGTAAAGATGTATGTTTGTCGATCTGGTTGATTCAGGGCCGAGAGCGAGGGTAATCTGAAGGTGATTCAGGACAGAGAGGTAGGGTAATCTGAACGTGATTCAGGACAGAGGTGTAGGGTTATCAGAAGGTGATTCAGGATCGAGGTGTGGGGTAATCAGTAGGTGATTCAGGACAGAGGTGAAGGGTTATCAGAAGGTGATTCAGGATCAAGGTTTGGGGTAATCAGAAGGTGATTCAGGACAGAGGTGAAGGGTAATGAGAAGGTGATTCAGGACAGAGGTGTAGGGTAATGAGAAGGTGATTCAAGACAGAGGTGTAGGGTAATCAGTAGGTGATTCAGGGCAGAGGGGTAGGGTAATCAGTAGGTGATTCAGGGCAGAGGGGTAGGGTAATCAGTAGGTGATTCAGGGCAGAGGGTAGGGTAATCAGAAGGTGGTTCAGAGCAGAGGGGTAGGGTAATGAGAAGGTGATTCAGGGCAGAGGGGTAGGGTAATGAGAAGGTGATTCAGGGCAGAGAGGTAGGGTAATCAGAAGGTGATTCAGGACAGAGGTGTAGGGTTATCAGAAGGTGATTCAGGATCGAGGTGTGGGGTAATCAGTAGGTGATTCAGGACAGAGGTGAAGGGTTATCAGAAGGTGATTCAGGATCAAGGTTTGGGGTAATCAGAAGGTGATTCAGGACAGAGGTGAAGGGTAATGAGAAGGTGATTCAGGACAGAGGTGTAGGGTAATGAGAAGGTGATTCAAGACAGAGGTGTAGGGTAATCAGTAGGTGATTCAGGGCAGAGGGGTAGGGTAATCAGTAGGTGATTCAGGGCAGAGGGTAGGGTAATCAGAAGGTGATTCAGGACAGAGAGGTAGGGTAATCAGAAGGTGATTCAGGATAGATGTGTAGGGTAATCAGTAGGTGATTCAGGATAGATGTGTAGGGTAATCAGTAGGTGATTCAGGGCAGAGGGGTAGGGAAATCAGAAGGTGATTCAGGGCAGAGGTGTAGGGTTATCAGTAGATGATTCAGGGCAGAGGGGTAGAGTTATCAGAAGGTGATTCAGGACAGAGGTGTAGGGTAATGAGAAGGTGATTCAGGACAGAAGTGTAGGGTAATGAGAAGGTGATTCAGGACTGGGGTGTAGGGTAATGAGAAGGTGATTCAGGACAGAGGTGTAGGGTAATCAATGGGTGATTCAGGACAGAGGTGTAGGGTAATGAGAAGGTGATTCAGGACAGAGGTGTAGGGTAATCATTAGTGGTTTCAGTATGAAGTGATAAGACAATTAGTGGCGGATAAATGTCAAAGGAGATTGGTTAAAAAATTGCAAACTTCTCGCATATAATTTTATGATTTTTACTCATAAATTAGAGGAGTAATGAAATTTTTAAAATATTAAATTCAACAAATCAAATTTTAAGTGAAGATTATTTCTTAATTTCGAGCAAAAGATAGTCATGGGTTCGATCCTGGGTGCTGGCATGCCCCCTGGGGCATTGTGCTAGCCACACAATCCCCTGCTCATTAGTGGTGGCTTAAATGAAACTTGTAAATGCTACTTCACTTGCCCCATAGTCCGCCATGGACTGAAAAAAGGGTTATATATATATAAATATATAAATTCAATAAATTTGGAATGAAGAGATAATTAATTTTGTTTTACAATTATCCATTGAGTTATTAAAATAGAAAATTATAAACAGAGTAAGGTTTTGAACAAAATAGGCATTTTACCCAGAAAACAAAAATGGTGCCTGTGCAACCAAGAGTACTAATGCTGCACATGTAAAACATGGACAACATAATGAACCCATACTTATTCAGACAGTTTTGTTGTGATTATTTTCAAAAAATTACTTGAAAGATTGAAAACTTTTCCTGCTTACATTTTTTAAAATATATTTTTTATTCCAAGAAAATTTTGTTTTTACTTGGTTTGAACTTTAGGCAGGGCCAAGCCCTACATGAGCTGTACTGCCACAGGGATGGATGGATGATGGTTTGAACTTTCAATATTCAGAATAGAAGATTAGCAGACACTAAACTTACTCATTTGATCGTTGGTCTCAATGGCAAGACTAGTTTCATAGCAAAAATAAAATAAACAGTAATTTAATTCAATGTAACTCAAAATATTCTTGGAACACAAGTAAAGGTGTTAGTTGAACTCAAAAATTTTATAAATTATGATTGGGAAGCGGTTATAGGGCAAATGAAATAGTTGAAAAATAATTAGGAGGTGGGGCAGGAGTGGTAAGGCTCATTCATGGTAACCAGACATATGCGCACACGACTATTGCGCACACGACAAACGCGCACAGACAATCCCGCAATGACACGAATGCGCACAGGACAAATGCGAACACCGATAGCTGCGCACACAGACAATGGTGCACACGGAAAAATGCGGACATCGACAATCGCCCACAGGGATAAATGCGAACGGCTACATTAGCGCACACTGACAAAAGCGCAAATTGATAATAAAACTGTAATTTACTTTTATTAAAACCAACAAAATATGTTTAAATATAATTAAGTTCAAATAGCTATCAGTATCAGAAAGGAAGGCAAAGTTTGGAGGGAGAAAAATAACAAAATAGACAGCAAAAGAATGTGAATTTAAAATAATTAAGAAAAAATAAAAAATGTCGAAATAATTTTTTCACTGTGCGAATGAAAGATACAGTTAATAATATAAACAGTTACAAGAAATATATGAACTGCTTTCATTTTCATTTAATGACTTTTAATCATTGCTATTGATACACCTTTTCATTTTCCATTCAAAACCTTCATACTAATACTTAAAGTGCCTTGCGTTTATTGAATCTTAAGACGAAAACTCGCATTTATAATATAATAAGTTATTAATATTAATAAGTAAGTAATGTAAAGGCAAACGGCAAAGGAGGTAATTGGTAAATGGCAAAAAAATATTATAAAATAGTTACTCATTATTTATCTTTATAAACTTATTAAATAGCCATTTTTTAAAAACGATTACTATTACTTATTACTTAAACAACCAGGAGGATGCACTTATAAATTATAAATCAATAATTATTAATATAAATAAGTTAAATAAGTCTATTTCATAGTACATTAGGCCCTATTAAAAATTAAGTCAGGTAATTTACAATTAAAATTAGTTAGTTACTATTACTATTATTCAAAAATGACTTTAAATTTAACTCAAGACTAATGCCAAAATATTAATATAACTATAACTATTAAGTAAGTGAGTAAGTATCATTAATACTATTAAGTTAGGTTATGATTTCAATTTTTAAGTAATTTTAATTCAACACTTTTAGCACATAAAGCCTAAACTTAAAATTAAAATGACATAATTTATAATAATTACTAATTAAATTAAATTACATAATAATAATTTTATTACAGTCACAGTATATCATAAGATTAAAAATTAAAACTATTTAAAATACTTTTACATACATACTTATTTAATTAAATATAGATAATCATAGATATATATTATATAATTTAAAATTTTATATAAAATTTAGTTCCGTGATAACTTAAAAGTAATTGTTTTTTAAAATGTTGTTTTGATTTAAA
>MUZC01004725.1:116355-152113 GCA_002072015.1 Radix auricularia | reverse complement strand
GGGGGGTCAAAGTTTTGTGACGTACTTTTGGAGGGGGGGTCTACGATTTTGTGACGACGCGTGACGTAGGGGGGGGAGGGGGTCAAAAATCGGCAAAAATCGCGTGACGTCATTTATGGACGGCCCCTTAGTCGTGTGCGCGATTGTCATGTGCGCGTTTGTCACGGAACCCTCATTCATATATGGGGTAGGTAATTCCAAATGTAATGAAAACAGGTGTAACACTAGAGTCTACATTTGAGGCCTTGGGCAATTAATTTTCACAATAATAATTATCAATACGTCATATCTCATAACCATAAGTCATCGTTGTTTCTTCTTTTTTAAAAGGATGTAGACATAGGTCTTGCCTTACAAAACACTTCACCCAAGAAAGGTATGAGTGAGAAACAGGACTAATAATAATTCACTAAATAAATTCAAGAAAATTATCATATTATGCATATTTTTAAAGTAATTAAATTAAATTTTACTTAACAACTTACAATAAGACTAGTAGCTAAGATAACCAAGTAAAATAACCTACTATGCCTATAGGTTATAGGCATATGACATTGTTTATAGTTTATAGACTATAGTTCTGTGAATATACAAAAGTTTTAATCTTTTTAGGGCATTGGTCAGTTAGCGTTGGCTATGGACTTTATAACTATACTAACCAGTTTAATGTTATATAATTTATAGGGCAGGGTATAGAATAGACAGCTACCCCATGAAATTTTCATTATTAAAATTTAATATATATATTCTAAATTATACTTTATTCATACATGATATATGATATACATACATCATACAGTATACTGCTTAGTATACAGTCACTCTTGTTACGTTACAATTCGGATTACTTTATAATTATAAGTAAATACTAATGACTCATACTATTACTAATAACTAATGACTAATATTAATACTAAATACCTACGTTTAAAGTTTATAAATTTATTCCCAATTTAATTACCCAGAACTAGAATTTAACTTGCTACTCACCTAAATCTGAGATGAAAATAGTTTTGTATCAAATATAACATCTATTCGGACTTCTCGACACAACACAATTTGAGTGCTTCTCTAAAATCATAAAATCACATAATATTCAGTAAGTTACGAACATACACTCATTTTCCTCAATCAATCACAATATAGGAAGTGTTGGTCTCCATAGGCGCTTTCGAAGCCAGAAGTATTGACGCCTGCGCAAAGAGTTATCTCGGTATTTCACGCATTAAGCGAGATTCATACACAAATAAACGTTTGTGTGGACTTTCGCAAAATATTTTTATTTTTAAGTTTTAGAATATATTCTTTATTATTACTTAAACGATGATCTTATTAAATATATATAAAATATTATACTTTTCACTCATATCAAATGACATTGCAAGGGTAATTTCAATTGATCATTTAAAGCTGGTATTAAAGAGTTTATAATTAATAATAATATCATTCCATTCCATTGCAACTCATGAGAGTGCGTGGCGTACTAGCCCCAAAGTTATAAGAGCCATATCGATCAGAGTTAAAGCATAGGGGCCGCCCATAATTGACACCTTACAATTTTGTCCTATTTTTCAACCCCTTACCTCACTGTCGCAAAAACTTAGATCCCCTTTCTCCAATTTGACGCCACAAAGCTTTGCACACCCCCTCCCCCCATAAAAGCCGCATTTTCCATTTGAAGAGGAGCATGTTTCAAGTTACCTTTTTTGTCATTTAATTGTTTATTTACCGCACAATAATATCGCAATATGTGTTAGTCCATGTAAAACGTCATTTAATAAATTGTAAGCAGTTTTATATTTATGTGAAACTTTCATTTAAAGTTGCGTGTTTTTTGATGTGACGTCACATGTCTTAATAATACATTTTCCCCTTTCCACGCAAGTGTGACCCCGCCCCATTTTTTAATAGGTACGTGGCGTCATTATTGGACCGCACCATAATGATTAGACTCAGACTCAGACCATAGATCGTGGACACTTGGAATAGAAGAATTGACCTCTACCTAGTTACACATTAATACAAAAATTGTAGACAAATACAGATTGTAAACAAGTAATGGCCGTTTGTAACTTGTAACTTTAAAATTGAGTTACTTGTCTCGGTGTGACAGGATTGAGATTGAAGGGCCGCTCCTATAAGTATAAGCTATGTATGGACCAGTGGTTCTCAAACGTTTGAGTTTGAGGTTCAAAGACCACTTGAACAATGTGTGTCTTAGCCACGGACCACTACTTTAAACTGTGCTACTGCTGTGCTGGAAATTTACATATTTTATACTTTATATATTACTAGTAATTAGTATACATTATGATGTTAAGTCAGCAAGAAAAACTATACTAATATGCTCCCAAAAATATTGAGTGGAAACATATCGAAATGGCGTTCTATTGTATTGAACAAATGTAACTTATGCTAGTCTTATTCTCATAGTCTTATTCAATTCGTATTGCTTACTATAAATAAAATTTTTTTAAGTCATAGCCGTAGTTAATATTGGTAATAATACAGTTATAGGCTATTGGTTAATTTAGTGCGAACGAGCCTTGCACATTTGAGCACAGCACACCCAAACCATGTGTGATACTTAAAAGACTCAATCGGAGTTCATCTTCAAGTACAGAGCGATGTTTGGTTTTGATTGTAATCAATGCGGAAAATCCACATTCACAAATAGAGACTATATGATGCAGAAAAAAGTAAACGTATTTTTCAACTTTCTGAGACAGTTCTGAGTACTACAAAATTTCATCTGATGCAACATATTCAAATTAGTATCGCTGGTCAGTTCTTTGAATTGGTTTAATTTCAATGGTAGTAAATTTAATGAGTCAATGTATGCGAAGAACAGACTGGGAATGCACAAAAAACTCTAAATTTTCAAATCACTAAACTGAAAGTCAAATAAATAGATCCTGCACAGATTGAATATGGTCAGAAATCAAATTTATCAATGGTGGTTGTTTTTTTAAAAAAACTCTTTATTTAAATTTCGCCTTTTTCTGGTTTTTCTTTGAAGTTGTACAACGATCAAACATGTTTAAATTCCCCTGAAATATATATATATATATATTGGTGCTCTTAAAGCCCTTTCATTGACTTTGGTTGCTTGTCGTATGCAGGACTTCTATCAAGTGAATGTTC
The DNA here is from genome assembly GCA_002072015.1 of Radix auricularia. NCBI lineage: Eukaryota > Metazoa > Mollusca > Gastropoda > Lymnaeidae > Radix > Radix auricularia. The sequence goes on along the minus strand of MUZC01004725.1, from coordinate 148,969 downwards.
TAGCGCAGTAAGTATTCCAATAGTTTTTCCGAGCAGACATTATGATTAGTTTTCAGATGTCTTCGGAGTTTTCCAGGTTTCATCAGTTCATTTTATCTTTGATATACAGACGCTCCTTCTATGCAGAAGATAATTGCGTCCACAGACCATGAGAGATGATCTGTTGACAAGTTATGCAGCGGTCACAGGACACGGCTATAAGGGTTCCACGCATTACCCAGCCGCCTAACTATTGTCTAGTTAGGTACCCATTCAGAGCTGGGTGACTCGGGGACTCTTCAGGCCCCGGGAACAAATCCTCGCCTTCGCGTGGATTCGAACTCATGACCATCGGTACGCCAGTCGAGCGCGCTACCACTCGATTTTGCGAGCATATTAAACATTGTGGCCTGGGTTGATCATGTGGTTTGACACATTTAAACCACAAGCGCAAATATTTTTCATGATATCATCGTATAGCATGTTAAATCATCCTTTTTTTTTCACTCCGAAACTGCATTTTATTTTCAGATTGTGAGGATGAGTGTGATGAGTAATCGTTGCCCTACTCTTATATACGGTTTCTTTATTGGAAATTTATCAATGTGTTCAATTCATTTACTTAATTATTTAATGTCAATATAACAACTATTAAAATACACTTCTAGAATCTACTGTGATGTTATGTGATTTCGGGTATGTATTGCTAAAAGTTAACTTAGACTCAAAACATTGTTTCTTGCGCTATGCTATCGAGTGATTTAAATTAATCAATATAATATTGAAAATACGACAACATTTATACTTTTTCGTGTTCTTAATTTTAAAAGTTAAAACTTCATGCTTTGCTTGTGGGCTGACCACAGGTTGAGAACCACTGCTATATACTAAGACATAGCACGAAAATCGAATTTTCGACTCTCACATTTAAAAACGTATTATTTGTTTAAAATCACGCGTATTACAATCATATCATTAAAAACAACTGATGTCTTAGAAAGAGATGAAGAGGGTAGCAGCCTGGTGGCCAACCATCACACGATAAGCTGTAACAGTGAATAAAACCATACAATTAAAAAAAGAAAATAATAATTCAACATGTATTTGCACTATAGGGAGATAGGACATAATTTTTATAATACGGCCAGCAGCTAAATGATGAAGCTATCACCCCTACAACCCGTGGTGTATCAGTTTTACTGCTTTGGCTTTTTAATTTTTTTTTTAAACGTACTTTCATGGTGATACTTGAATAAATGTACACCCCCACCACCACCACCTTGTTTACATTATAGAATTGACCCCATTAGGCAATTTTAGCATCATGAAACCAAATATGAAGTTATTATGTAGGATTTATAAATACATAATTTAAATGTTTCGCTTTGAATAATTAAATGTTAAATCGTTCACCAAATCATATCTAATAACATTATCTATTAAACTTTATTTTAAAAAATACAATAAAATAATTCAATTAAAGTAACAATTTAAAATATATATATTTATTTTCTATTTTCTTTTTGCAAACATAAAAAAAGAGCATATAATTGAGAAAGAAGAGAATATTGTAACATTATTTTCATGTTGCACATGTTAATAAAGGTGGTGGACCAGGCACCTCCTAAAATGTTGTGAGGTCGATAAGGTTAACATCAACATCAGATTGGTAAAATGTAAAATAAATACTACTGATTCACATACACTCTAAACAATTCTTTGTCAGTCCTCACAATATTAAAGAGTGTGGCAAAAATAATCACCTTAAATAAATAATTTTTTGAAAAATTGCAAAAAAAAAAAAAAAAAATACAAATAAGAAAACGTAAATTTACACTTATGACTAAATGTTAATATGAGCCAAAGATTAGATTTCACCCACTTGTAACTCATTTAAAGTCATTTGCATTTCATCAAACAAAGTGTTTATTGTTTAGCAAACTCAAATTAAAAAAAAAAAAAAATCAGCCTCAGTAATTAATTGCAAGAGATTTAGAATTCTCAATAATTTTTACTATATTTGTAATAAAAAATAGTACCAAGAAAATGTAAATTAACACCTATGACTAAATGTTGTTATGAGCAAAAGATTTCACTCATTTCTTTGTAACTCATTTATAGTCACCTGCATTTCACCAAGCAAAGTGTTTATTTCTTTAGCAATGTTCAAGTAGTTTGAAAAAAAAATTGTTAAAAGTTTTGGGCTGCCAGGCCTGGTCAATAACATTTTCAGAATACAGTTACAATAACTTTCATTATACTTAATACATGTACTTCAAATTCTAAACTCAAATAACAAAATATGGCACACATTTTTTTTTTAGCTTTGTAAGACACTTTGCCAGTTTCATATTATGAGCCAAAAAACCCCTAGGTAAAATTAACATTGGAATTACTTATTTCTAGGGCTGCGGAAATTACCGATTAATTTCTAGATTAATCGGTAAAATATTATATAGATTAAATTTATTTATATCGTTAAAATAGCGATGAAATCTACAGAAATTATGCCATGTGCTTTTAAAAAATTTATTAATAATTAATGATAGTTTGCTTTTTTTATGTACAAACTTCTCCATTAAAAAAAAAGATTTTTAAAGTGATAACTTGAAAAATATGCTCTTTTTATAAGGAAAACGATATAAAAAATTAAACATTGTTTTTACTTAACAATAACAAAATTTAAATTCATTGACATTATATTGAACTACTGATATTTAAATAAAAAATAAATAATTGCCTGTTTTTGTACTTCTCTTGAAATTTATTAGTTTAATGACGTCATACATCTTATTTTTAGCTTAAATTTAAATCAAAATTATCCATTAATTATTCCATAATTTTTCAAAAGTTAAGATTAAAATTACATTAATCGATAACAGCCCTACTTATTTATAATAATTTATTTTTCCTTGTGAGTAAAAGTAAAGGACAACAGCAGTCACATGGGTAAGGGGTGTCAATCCACTACAATAAAAGGGTACTTTTCCATCAAGAACTTCTGCTTGAGGGATGTTCACAGAATAAACAATATTATAGGTGGTACATGTACATGTAGTTGAAAACTAAATGTATTAAATAAATCTTTGTGTCCATTTTATAATAATCATTAAAAAAAAAATCAGTTCAAAGAACAATGGAAAAAATGAGCCACTTTTTAAAAAAAAAAAAGTTTTCCTTTTGAAAACAATTGTCGTGCTTCCCCGTCAGTGCAAAAATGTGTGTTTGAGGGTAGGTCACGTGATGAAAGTGGGGGATATACCAGAATGCATTGGAATAGGTAGTTAAAAGTTAGTGTAGGCACGAGAGAGACAGATAATTGTGTTTGAGTTGTGTCTCTGACAAGTTTTACCTTGTAAAAATTGTACATACATCAAGTTGCTGGATTAAATTTATTTGTGACTACTGAGGACTTCAATGTTAATGTTATTATTGTGAGTCAGATATTGTTGTTAAATTACGCCCACAAAAAACTGCGAAAAACAACCGCGTTACACAACCCCCACCCCAATTCACAAGTTTGTTTTCAAATTTCATAAGTATTGAAAATATCAGATACACTAAATTTGTTTCTAGCTCATTATGCTAATATTTCTAATATGTTTACTTGTCTTAGAAAATTTCCAATGAACTTTGCATATCAAGTTTATTTTTTAAAAAAAATAAGGTGATGGTAAAACTTAACACAAAGAAAGGGTAAATTTGCATTGCTTGAAATAAATAAAGTAAAAAAAGGTGATTACAGAGCTTGAGTGTCTCCTTGAATTGATGGACAAAGGTGATTACAGAGCTTGAGTGTCTCCTTTAATTTACGGACAAAGGTGATTACAGAGCTTGAGTGTCTCCTTTAATTGATGGACAAAGGTGATTACAGAGCTTGAGTGTCTCCTTTAATTGATGGACAAAGGTGATTACAGAGCTTGAGTGTCTCCTTGAATTGATGGACACTGGAAAGACTTTCTGTTCTTTTTCTTTTTGTGAAGTTTCTTCAATAACTTGGCAATCTGAGTTGAGCAAATGGGTGTTTGAGGTGCCTGGAGAGAGAAAAGAATGTTTGTAAGTTTACATTGTATACATTAAAAAAACTGTAGTATATAGAATGTACTGGAGTATAAGTTGAGATTTTGAGGCCAAAATCAGGGGGTTGACTTATACTAATACTCGCATAACTCATGTTTATCAATTCAGTAACATGATAAATGTCATAAATAAATCAATCTTAAAATTCCAATTTTCAAGTGCCAAATTTGAGGGTTGTCTTATACGAGCATATATTTATTTTGCACATAGCATTAAAATAATATAAAAAAACTCAAACTTGTGTGGATAGATGATAATTTTAAACATTTGTTATTGAAGAAAAAGGCTTAGTAAGTAGATTTAGTAGAGACTCTTTATTGCAAAGGACAAAATTTGTGAAATAGGAATAAAAGAATGTGCAGCTATATTTAGTGAAAAAAACTAGAAAATCTGATTTGGATGAGTAAAAAAATGAGTAATTTTTAAAAATACTTGAACTTTCATTTCAGCATAAAAATGATGAAATCTCCAAACTCACATTTGTACAAACTTAAAGAAACCAGCATTCTAGACGATAATAATGATGATAATTAAGATAAATGTACATGTGAATGAGTGAATAAATGAATGGAGACTTAATTAGTGCCCAAATAAATGAGACCTTATTATGTTTGATCACAGAAACAAGTACAAATATGAATGGGCTATGATGTCTGAAAATTGCAGAAATAAGTATAAACACAATTAGTTCTTCATTTGTTTGAAATCTGCTTGAAATAAGTAGATCTACATAAAGGAATTAGATGCTAATACGTTTGACAGCTGAAGAAGTAAATACATCTATATATATAATTCTCCTCATGGTTCAACCATACCGGACACCAAGCTGTCTAACCCCACCGACCAATCAGCTGGCAAGAAAAGGTAGTGCAGAGGGTGGGGGGTCATTGAGACCAACAATGTGTTCAATTGAGGTCAATTACTTTGTTCTTTCAGAACAAAAGAATAGCATGTATTTCGTAGTGTAGTGGTTATTACATTCGCCTAACACGTGGAAAGGTCGTAGGTTCAAGGCCCAGCAAAGACAATACTTTTTTAATTTTTAAAAATGTTTGTATTTGTGCCCGTTCATTTCCCGCTTTCTTTTCCAACATGACTTTGCAACACGGCTGTAAGCTTTGTTTCTCGACATTAACATAATAACTTCGTGCTCTCCGTTGTGCTCAGTGACAGAAAAGAAGTCACACACTTTCCTCAACAATTACTTTCATAAAATGTCACCAGTCACTAAATCATTAGCGGAGTTATCTACCACGCAGGTCGGGTAAGTATCTAAATAAGTAGGCTCTTATTATGGTTGAAGGCAAGAGAAATTAATACATAGATAAAATATTGGTGCACCAAACAACAAGACTGACTCTTACTAGGAGACTGAAAAAATTATATATATGTATATTTTTTAAATAATGCATATAAATAATTTTAATCATCAAAGTTTTGTTGCAAACTTCAAATTGCCATTGACAATTACCAAAATGTATGATAAGCTGTATATAATAATATTTTCAGTATACATAACACAATCAAAATGTACATTTTGTTGTAATGTATCTTTTAACATTCCAACAATGCTGTTAAAACCTTGTAATACAAAAAGTGAAGACAAATCATTTAAATTAATTTTTTGCCAGTTAATTAATGAATAAATATCGATCTGAGTACATATCAATTAACTTCATAATTATCCTTACACAGGAATTATCAATTTTCAAATTCATGAAATGACCTTTTACTTAAAACTACGCAATTTCTTTAATTGCTGCTGGTATTAAGTTTGGATAATTGCTCTGTGCTTGTATTTAAGTAATCAATACCATCACGAAATATACCAATTACTGCCATATTTTGTAGATGCCACAGATCATCAGTAATGAGAATTGTTGGACAGCTTTAAAACAAACTAATTAACATTTATCTTGCCTTTTTTTTTATGCACCAGTCTTTTGCAATGCTAATATAACAAAATTAAATCTTACTGTTTTATCTTGCTCTTTAAAAATCATTAATAACCAGATGACAGTCATTTCCATTGATAAACTAATTAACCACAAAAATGAAAATAGTGCAAAGAGTTCTGGAGCACTGAAATGAGTATCAAATATATATATTTAAAAAAAATGTCATGCCAGTGTAGCCTACATTTTTTAAACATTAAAAAAAAAGAAGACAACATAACAGTTTTTACTCTATTTAATAATACAATTTGAGAAATGCGAAATTGGGAAATCAGCAAACCTGAAATCCTAAATAACTGACAAGGATTTGGTTTTAATTTGGATGAAACTTAGCATTAATTTTTTCTACAAAGAGATGGAGGCCCTTAAAAATACAAATATGACCATTTCAACAGATGAAAGCCCCATTTCAGATCAAGGGATGGCAAAAGTCTGGTCAGTTTTTGATAGACACAATCTAGGGTTGAAGTTGGCCAGCAATGAGATGAGAGAACTATTTCAGTTGGTTAATTATGTCAGTCTTTGTGGGGCAATAAGTCTCTTTGGGATAGCAGGAAACATCATTAACATCATAGCCTTTAGGAGGCAAGGCTACGCAGACACCACTAATATAAGTTTGATGGGTAAGTGCAATAGGCAGTAAATATTATCAAAACACAGCTTATGAGCTTTCTTGATCTCCTCATCCCCAAAAACTTTAAAGATGAAGTAGTTGCTGTCAATATTTGAAAATGTTCTGTCAGTACAACTATCTAAGAATTTAACATTTCATTGTGGTTAAATTTGAAGAAAAAAATACTTCACCATATTAACACTGATCCAAAAGTACTATTTCACCAGTTACATTAAACCAACTTTACCATAGTAGTAATATTGAAACAACACATCAATACTGTTTTATTGCACACAAATTCACAAGTTAGCCTGACTTACATAAAAAAAACAACATCCCCATGTTTATACTGAACCTACTTTATCATTGTTACATTGAAAAAAACATTAATTACAATTAGATTTTTGTTTACTACAATTAAAAAATGCTCAATATAATGGGGAATCTATTATAGTTATAGGCTCTAAATGTTGTCAAAGTTCCTTCACCCAGCTTCTGATACCTCATAGCCCTGATGGAATAGTTGAAAACTAAAATCAGTTTTTAAATGAGCAAAAATATTTTTTTTACAGAATGGTCTGATTTCTCTTCTTAGGGCTGACCATAGCAGATTTGATGAGCCTCCTGACCATGTTATGGACCAGCATCTGTTACAACCCGTTGTTTGCCAACTCAGGAGTTCCATTTAACTCACTGGACCTCATGTATCTTTCTGGTGGCTATCCACATGCATGTTTTAATAGGTAAAAGTTGTCAGGTAACAAGTATGGGTTGATAGATGAGAATCAAGTTGGGAAGGGAAGGGGGGTAATGACAAAAGGTGATCCAGAGCATGTGATACAATAACATTATGAAAATAAGATATTTAATCAAATATATTTAATATTTACTTAGAAATGGCAAAAAAAATAAAATAATAATAACAACAACATGAAACTCAAAATGCCACTCTGACCAAGGTCAATAAATCTAGCCACAGTCATAAAGCGAATCCAGCAACTGCAGAAATTACCAAAACAAAACCAGACACCTGTGCTATTATTCAGGTGCAACTCAAAAGCAGCTGGTTCTGTAAAACTTAAAAATCATATCTTTGAATCCACAGAATAACAGGATTCATCACAGCCTTTATCACCTTTGAAAGGTGCTTGTGCATCGCCCTGCCACTAAAGGTAAAAACTATCATCACCCCCCACAGGACAAGGTGGACCATAATAATAATATTCCTCTTCACCATGGCCATCTTCTCACCTTTCTACTACGCAAACCGGTTAGAGTGGCAGAACGAGCAGAACAGGAGCATCCTTCATTTGGTATATGCCAGAGAAAGAGAGGCGGTTGAGACGGTAATATTCTACCTTCACAGCGTTGTGCTCCAGGCGCTCTCTCTGCTAGTTGTCATCGTTTGCACAGTCATACTGGTCGTCCAACTAAATACCAAGACAAAATGGCGCAGCAGTGCAACCAAGCCAGGCGTTAACACAGAAAACGCGTCGATGAAAGAGAAGAGAGCCGTAAAGATGATAGCCCTTATTTCTACAGTTTTCATAATCTGTTTCACGCCTGGGTCTCTCATTTTCTTCACGATGGCCTATGAGCCTGAGTTTAATTTTACAGGTGATTTTAAGAACATATTCTTTGTGGTGTGGTCGGTGGCATTCGTCCTGGAGACTCTCAACTCCAGTGTCAGTATTTTAATATATTTCAACATGAGCTCCAAGTATCGCCAGGTGGTGATTCAACTTTTTTTCCGCACAACCCCATAAAGAAAATCCATGCCTAAGAATCATTTCTGCCAGGGTACTTAAAAAATTTAATACAAATGAAATGATGACCATTTTAATTTCTTAATTTGAGAATCAAACAATTTTTTAAAGTCAATCAAATAAAAAGAAAGTTCATAGAGAGCACATATCTTACTCAGGATTTTTCATTTTGTCATTGAAGCTGTTTTGAACATATGGTTAATATTAAATTATAAAAAAAACTTTTTAAAGATCTTTGATGCAGTTTTCTAGAGCATTAAATATAGTTTCCCCAGAATACATAGATTTCTTGGGGAAAAAAAAAGTGGAAGATTTAAAAAAGAATTAAATAACCGTCAAAGTAATTACTACTTCATCTGCATCTGCTGCACCCCAACCATGCTTTTCATTTGGGTTGATCATTTAAACCATTATTAGCGGTAGAAAAAATATAAACTTCAACATTCATTTTTTACCATATGAATAATCTTTTCAATAAAGTTGTGAAACGCATCCGATGTGAAACCCATCCAGGCAGAATAGCCACAGCCAAAACAGCGAAGATCATAATAGGGACTGTATCAAAACAGTGACTGTCAAAATAGCAACTGCATCATAACAACGACTGCATCAAAATATCAACTTTTTTCTTTTGCTTGTGATAATGTTTGAAAAACTTACAGCGCCTAGCCTACAATCGAGAAAAGGATGACATAAGCCATGTAGGATTTTTGTAGAGAAGAGACAATACAAAATTAAATACAATCAACTGGAGGTGTGTTTAAATAAATGTTGATGTTTTAAAGAGTGTATACACATTTTTGGGACGCATTAAAAAAAAATATTCCGTAAAAAATTAAGAATATAACTGCTATTACTTCAGTCAAATATATTTTGCAGAAAGCTCAATAGAGATTAGCTAACATAGATGCAATCAATTAATTGAGGGGGATTGCGGTGGTAGGGGCAGAGGTGGCATGTGGCTGTTTTTTTAAGCTAGAGTCGGTTAGACTACAGGACATTTTGATCCTCGGATGTTTCGACCCTCGTTTTTACCCTCGTAAAATTGTTTTTTTCTCCTTCCAATTAAAAAAAATTTAAAAACGTATATATTTTAATATTATTATCTATTAGAAATTATAACGGCATGAAATAGTTATTTTTAATGTTCCACTAAAAAATATATACACTGAAATTTTTTTAGAACCACTGTGTTAGGTGAACGGTTGGACAAGAATAGCTTTGTGGTGAAGTCGCTATTATGATGGTTGCTGTTTTGATACAGTCGCTATTGTGTCGGTCGCTGTTTTGACAGTCGCTATTTTGAACCCGTGCCGTTGTGAAAGCATAAACATTTGTAACTTATTTTTCTTTAATTCATTACAAGATTCAGTGCACTTATAAAATTATTGCTAGCACTGAATACATTTAAATGAAAAGATATGTGTACTTAAATAGATGTGGTTTCTGGAAAAAAAACGATTGTTTACTTGCAGGCAAGACTATATTAGATAAACATCTATAAAAGGTATTTGAAATACATAGAGGATAATGTGTAATTAGAATATGAAAAAATTATTATGGCAAAACATTATTAACAACATATTTTAAGACTTACCAACTCAGATGTGATATTAAAATTTGATCCAGCTTTCCCAGAATTCTTGTCTAAATCATTGGAACTGATTGACTCTTTTATTTCTTGCTCATCTGGTCCAATGTCTGACATCCTTGCGCCTGAAACATCTGGTGTACCATCACAGGACTTAGGTAAAGGTTTGGAATATTTTGTGCTAAATAAAGAGCTCTGACCATTGGACATGTGAACATCTGATAAGTTACATGTAGATACATTACTCGGGGTGGTTGGCACTTGGCTATCTTTTGGTTTCTTTATCGAAGGTTTAAGGTTCTGAACAGCTGAGCTCAGTACTTGAGATGTAGATACTGGTGTGTTTGAACAGAATGGACTTGGAAGTGGTACACACTGTGACCCATAGTTAATGACAGAAGATGACCCAGGAAACTCAGTGTTATTAACAGCTATGACTGCATCAAGATCATTTCCTGTAGAACAAGGAGGATTGGGGAAAGCTTCAAATGACAACCGCTTTTTAGGTGGCAAATGTTTCTTGAGAGGGGAAGAGTTAATGTGGGAGAGCTTTGCTTGGTCTTGATTGACCATGACGGCACGGTCAGGAAAGTCTGAGCAGTTATCACGTGGCATTGGTAAAAGTGTGGTTGGAGAACCTGGAGTTGTGTCATTACATGTCTCAGCCATATAAAATTTGAGGGCTTCGACTGCACTTGCTGTTTCTTGATTTGAACTTTGCCCCAGAGAAGAGTCTTGAGGTTGGCAGCAATTTTCATGTTTTACTTGGGCAGGTGCCTGAGAAATGTTCTGTGCCCCTAAGTTGAGATATTTGTCTTTCTTTAAGTTCCTTTTCTTAGCATGTTGTTGCTTTGATGTGTATATTTCTGTCAGTGACTTGGCACAAACAGATGACACAGAGCCTTTCTCTTTGTTGACCACGGCAACAGATGAAGCTTCCCTAGTCCATAGAGCATCTGTATTTATGTTTAGAAAGGACTGAGACTGGTGCAGTTTTAAAGTTCCAATATAATTGTCTTCCTTCAACTTATGTTCTTGAGACCCACTTTTAACTGAGAGGTTTGTATTTGTTGAAGGTGAAATGTGTGGGAATTCTTTGTCTTTGCCACCTAATTGTGCTGGTTTTCTCTCTGGGGCAACCAATTTTTTCTTAGACTTAGACATTAGATTGTTACTCTGTTGAGAAGTAAGATTGAATTCAGCTCTCTTTCCTGACGGAGAAGCCTTCTCTGGGGGGCTCACTTCATAGTCAGAGCACACATTCACTATTTCATGTCCTTCTGATGCACACCTGATAGTAACACAGCTAACATGGATAGTTTTTAGCTTTGTAACAGGATGACCTGTCACTGAATCTCTATTGTTCTCTTTATAGATCCCCTTTTCACCTTTTCTCACAACACACTTTTCTGCCTTCCTAGTTTTTTCCAGTTTGTTGGGTGACAGTTTCATTGATGTCCCCTGTCCCCCATGTTTGGGAGATAAAAATTGTGATTTCTCAAGTGGAGGCTTGCTGGGGGAAACTTTAACTCTGCTACTTTGTTGTTGTTGTGTAATAACTTTTAACCTTTCTTGTGGGAAAATTTTGTGGCTGGATTGACTCACGGGCTTACAAAGAGAATTACTACCAGGATTTGGTTTGGGATCATGGAGGGAACTCTTTTTGGCTGTTGAACCCTGACTTTTGCTATCTTTAAGGTCAAGACTGGGTTTTTTGCCTGGGTAGTTTCCTTGTGTGCCCTGAAGCAGATTTTGGTTTGATCGAGTAAAGCAGTCGGTTTTTGAATCCGAGTCAATTTTTCTCCTTTTGTTGTAGTGTGGTTCTGGTTTAGAGATCTTTCTCTTTTGAGAAGTAGGACCTTGAGAATGGCTGCACTTGTCGCTGCCAGGAACCTGAGTAATCTTTTGAACATTTGAAGAGAAATCTCCATGGGTGTGCCTTTGAGATTGTTTTAGATGAGAAGCTGAATCAACTGGAACTCTAGCACACATTTTTTTATGTTTACCACCTTGCTGTGTTGTTGACAACTCTCCTGGTTCAAGGTCTGTATAAGGGGTCACCTGCAACTCATTATCAGATTTATATTGAATATTTACAGTTCTTGCACCCGGAGCAGAGTGTTTACCAATCAGTTTTTGTTTTTTATGTGTCACTATTGTATTGGCAACTTTCCCGTCAATTTGAGAAGCATTAACAACACTTTCAACCTTAGAGGTTTTATTTAGAACTTGAACAAGATTAGGTGTCTGATAAGTCTGCGTGGAGGCAACGTCTTCCAAAATGGGAGTTTTCTTAATTGCTTTTCTGAATCTGTCAGCAATGTTTGAATCCACCTTGACATTATCATCGCCATTACGATTTGACACAGCAATATCAGATTTTACTCTAGGCTTCTGTTGATGTTTGCATTCAGAAGGAATTTCATTCAAGTGGGTCATACTTTTATTTTGTGACTTATTGAAGTCATCTGACTTTATTCTTGAAGCAATATTATCCAGTCTGACAGTCTTCTGTCGAGCTTTAACTTGAGCAGCTTGAGAGTCTGATTTACTGTTACCTGAAACAGAAACTGGTGCACCTTTAAGTAATGGAGAAGGATGTGACATTGGTGATGGCTTTCCTAACAGGTCAGGTAACGATGAATGGACACCTTCTTTGGCTTCAAGATTATTCATAATGTCACAATTGTCAGGTGGGGCATTTACAATAGATCCTCCATCTGCACACGTCCTGCTGATTTGTCCCATTGGGGGGTTATAAAGGGGTAAATAATGCATTGTTGAAGGAGCGGCGGGTAAAATCTTTCTGTAACTTGAGGCCTGATTCAAATGTTGCGATTTGTCCAAAAGTGGTGACGAGGCACCCAATAAAGGTAAAATTTTCACCTGCTTCTGCACACTGTGACTCCTCTGATCTGAAAGCCTTCTACTCTTCCTCCTACCTTTGGGTGTCTCGGACTTGCCTTTTGCAGTCACTTTTGTAATACTGGCCGTGGCAGCCGTAAGATTAGGTTTGCTGCTCCTTTGACTGTGAGATACTGCAGTCTGGGCTTCCATGGCATGTTCATGTCCTGAAGATGGTGTCAGTGCTGCTTTACCACTGCCCCCACAACTAGCCAATCCCTGGGTGGTCTCTGTAGGAATCTCACATTCTAACATCGCCTGCCGTAGTAAACTGCATTCATCGTTTGTTTCCAATGGGTGCTCTTTTTGGGCTCTTCCAACGATGTGTTGATGCCTGACTTCTTGTCTGTTCATCCCCGACAAGCTTTTAACATTTGGGTCACCCTTCCCAGGACTTGTAGTGCTGTGTTGTTGGAATTGTAAACCGTCCATCTCTTCCTCCAGATTATTAGCCACTCTGAGGGCACCAGATATGGAATGTGGCAGGCCAACACTGGTGATCGAGATCGGGGCAGAGAGGAGAGCAGTGAATGACACACGGCAGGGATCAGCACTCCTGTGAGCTTCTGGTTGGAGGTCTGTGTAAGTGGACTCACTCTCACTTCTGATGATGGAATTATTCGTCTTGAAATCTGAAGCCTTTTGATATGGGATCTGATATCCAGTGGCTAGACAGCTTGAGGATGCAGGTAGAAACAAAGGCATTTCAACATGACAACTGGCTGGCACAGAAATACTGTTGGAAGACGTAACACTGAGCTGAACGCCTTCTCTTTCTGGCAGTTTTACTGATGATGGTCCCCCTGTTGAAGTAGGATGGTGTGAGGAATTTCTGGTTAAAATCTCATTACCAACTTCAAATTTTGCCGGACCAGATTCAACCGAAATATTGCTATTGGGCACCTGAGATTTCATAGAATCACCCGTTTCCAATAATTCTTTTTGTACACATTGAATATTCAGTACGGCCTCGGATTCAGAAACAACAGGTTGACATTGAAAGTTTTGAAGACCACCCGAAACACCCACAGATTTTGTTAGTTCAGTTGTCTCTTTATGGGTCACCACCATGACACCAACAGGTCTGAATGATTTTTCGCAGTCAGAAGAAACCGGTGACTCAACAAAGTTACTGCCAAATATTTTATCGTTGTTCAATAACTGTTCCGATTCAACAGTCTTTTCCAAAAGCTGGCTGCTCAATTTAGACGGTAAAAGATTCCGTTTGTCTGTAGACTTATCAATTTCATTTTCCCTGCTTGTACTGGTAGCAGGTAAATAATCAGATTTTACATGGTCTTCCACCCCTTCAACACAATGGGCCTGGCCATGTTCTTGGAAAGCATCAGAAGAGGACTTCTGTAATGTGTTTTGCCTGGACTTTCTCTTCTGATGCCTACAGATCCCTCTAGATGAACAGCCGCATTTTGAGAGTTTCTGAGCCTGATCGGTGGATGTTATGTCTTGTCTGGGTTGAGGTTTAGTATAGGAAGAAGTGAGGACAGACAGAAGTCTGAAGGCTTCCACTTCCGATTGAGAAGCCGTCAGGATGTCGGAGCTGCTAGAGACAATCTTGGCGCCATCCGAGAGCGGAGATGATTGCTCGGGTGTTATGGGAGAAAAAGACTTAACAGCACCGGGCCAACCTGAAATAAGATTACCTTGTAAAATTACGTCAGGGTGATTTTAGGGAAGTTGGAATATCAAGATATAACAGTAAAGGGATTAGAAAATAGTCAAATGCAAGATAATGTCTTTTATACCAATTAAGCTTAAAAAACTAATTAAACTAACACTGACAACATCATATCCTTTAATCCATAACTTTTGTTTTTGAGATAAGATCTTTTTCCTGGACAAGCAAAGTTAAAAAAAACAACTTTTAAAACTAACTATTTTCATCCAGTGTATAAAATGACACATAATTCAGTCAAAACAAAAACACATTTAATGAAAATGATTTATATTAAGAGAGTACTGAATTTGACTAGCTACTTTGATATAAAAAGCTAAAGCTTGGCCGAGTTTAATAATAAAAATGAACAAATTATAGGATTGTTGAACTGAATTTGATAGATTTCTAACCTAAAAATATTTAAAGAAAACGTTGATGTGATCATTAATTTTAATGAACGCTTTATTTTTAAATTTAATTAGAGGTACATGGGTCTCCTGAACATGAGATTTTTTAAAATGAGGTAGTGTCATGGAAAGCCTTGTATCCTGCAAAGAGTAATAATAAATGAATTTTAAGTAAAGCTAGGTGTTTTGCCAATAGTATAGTCAAGTGCTTACAGACCCATCCACAACATGTTTAATTTAATTAGGGTAAATTGACGATGTAACAAACCCTTAGCTTATGCTCAAGAAAATACTTGAAAACAGTAAACACATTGTCTTTAATTTTAAATTTTAGTACATCAAAAACGAATCACTTTTGAGCTTTAACCAAATAATTATTGCTCATAAGTGAATTTTAGTGAGGGAAAATTAAAGCTGTGATGTACTGTCATTTACGTGGTTATTACAATATGATGGGTTTTTAATTATTGTATGTATGTTATTTATCTCCATGTAAAGCACTGTGAGCTTGGTCCCTTGCTGGGATAAAGCGCTATAGAAATTATCAATTTATTATTATTGTTATTATAATGATTTTTAAAAAATTTATTTATTTTTAAACGGACCTTAACAAATTACAGCATAGGAAAAGGAGAAATGTGCGGTTGCTGATCAGTACTGTAAAACATTGTTTAAAAAAGTGTTTAACTGATATACAATAAAAAAACAAAAACATTTTATTTCCATATTAAAAATTCAGCTTAAAAACCAACTCAATAGTAGTTGAAAAATATTTCTAAAATTTGTCAATACTTAAAGCTTTACTTTATTTTTATTTTCTTTTTAAATGGATAACTTTTATGGAAGGACCATCTACCATTTGAAAAACATTATATTCTTTTTATAAGTATTTGGATGTTGGATCACTTGAACATAGTTTTATTGATGTTGACTGAGTCAGAAAAAGTATGTAAACTTAAAGCTAGAAAAAAAAATATTAACAAATTTCCGTATAAAAATACATACCCTTTTTAACTTCCGATGACAGAAGAATAGTTTTAATCCTACGCGGTTTTCTTTGAGATGGGCTGGGTGGAAGTCGAATGCCCAAACTCGCAAAATGTAATTCGTCGATGGATGGGCATCTTTTTTCTCTGTTTTTCTCAACATTAGGATCGGATGCACCCTTTAATGTCAATGACTCTGTGGTAGGACTATTCCCACTACAGCTTATGGGTAACGCTGTCTTATTAGACATAGAGGAATTTGAACAGTTTTCTTCTCTTTGAGGTGCTGATGGGGTGCTTGGTTGAGATGACGGCTGAAGATCCAATGAAAAGGTCATGGGGCTGGAGGGACAGTCTTGTAGGGGTGAAGGAGTGGATTGGCACACGACTTTGGGTGTAATCCTCCTGCTGGGTGCTTTTTTACAGTGGGCTGGGATGAAGGGGCTGTGGTGGCTGTGCACTGAAATCACTGTTTTTGTGGTCTGCAGTCTTTTCTTGGGTGAAATTTGTCTCCCCAGGTAGTTGCTATTTTTTGGCGATTTCAGATGCAAGGGTCTTTGACCACCCAGAGAGGCTGGTAAACTGGAGCTGCCAGGGTAAGCGGGGGAACCAGAGGTCAACTTACGGGGTGAGTTACTGTCAGAATATAGCATTGTTGAGTAAGGGGGAGAACTGAGCGTATTGCACTGTCTGTGGAATGTTTGAGTAACAGAATTTAAGCAGTTGTCTTCACCTGGTGTGGAATCCTTTTCTCCTGAAGGTACATTAACATCATTAAATACATTTTTTACCCCAGGAGTAGAATTGAAAATAGATTTCTGACAGACATCTTGCTGAGTGACACCACAATTTCCAGGGGAAGTAGATTGGACAGAATGTCTACTGCCCTTGTCAAAAAATATGCTGTTCTCAGTCAAACTGTCATCAACAACAATGATGGAACTGGAATCACTGTCACAGTACTCATCAACATGCTTCTCATTCTTATCGCTGCTACTTTCACTGTTATTTATGGCCAAGCAGCTTTTGATCTGCTGTGAAAAGGACACATCATTGTTTGTAACACATTGTATGTTATCTTCAGATGGGGTTTTCCCCACTGTCGTACCAAGTCTTTTAGCTTCAATTATGAGATGAGCTGAGTCTGGGTATGTATTGGGAGGGGCATCACCAAATCTCTCCTCTACTTGTGTTTGTCCTTCAGAATCCCCATTCCTCTCTCCCAGCTCGACTGCTGGTTCTCTCCTTTGGGTACCATGTACAGAAGTCTGTGACTTCAACAAGTGACTTGACGTGCATGGATTCACAGTGGTAAGATTTCTGTTTAAAAGGCAAATAGGTTTCACCAGGACTTTATCTGGATATGAAATCCCATGCTCAAATGTGTCATTTTCACTGTCCTCAAAATTCAAGGGTAATGCAGGAGTTGAAGGTTTTATTTTAGTTTCCATGGCAGTTTCTACACCACCATTTATTGCAGACATTTCATTGTTTTGTAGCTTGGAGTTTTCCTCATCTAAAGTGGGATCACCATTTAACACTGTGTTGTGGAACTGATTGTTTGAATTTGAATTTTGCATTACATCTTCAGACTGTGTTGCCTCTTTGTTTCCCAAGCTGTTCTCACTTCTCTCAGATCTGTGAACATATTTCTCTCCTATCATCTCTGCTGCATTCTTTTCTATCAGGGAAAATACTGTTAGTGAGTTTTCATCTTGAAAAATGTTACAAGGTTCGGAAACGGCAGATGCAGGAGGCAACGGAATACCTTCTGTGTTGACAAGAGGAGTTTTGGTTACTTCAGCAACTGGTGAGGCTGTTGCAGATCTAATTAATTTATCACTTAAGAGTTGAGATGCGATTGTCGTAATAGAAGTGGTTTTTGTGTCGGGTTTTGTGGACGATTCAAGAACGGTCGATGTGTCATGTATTGTCTCCACATGACATCCCGGGGATTCATTGACCGTAATATCCGTAAGTGAATTTTGAGTTCCTTTCGAGTTCTCACAAGGATCTTTTTGTTGATTATGTTTTAAATCACCAGTGTTGGAATTACTGGAGTGACTAGATGATGGTGTTGATTCAAATGATGCAGGGATCATAGTTGCCGGTGGTGCAGATGCAGTCGTGGATGTAACTGAGTCATTAGGTTCTACAAAGCGGACAGATGTATGAGTATTGTGTTCATTTGCATGATCTACCTGAGCGCTTTCAACTGAAGCTACACACTGGGACCCAATAGTCTCAGGCTCTAACAAGTCTTCATTCCTGGAATGGCCTGGTTTTTCATGTGGGTCTTTAATAAACGAGTCAGTCAGATTCAGTACAGGAACATCCAGGTGGGATATAGGAATAGCAGGAACTGGAGTAAAAAAATAAAGGCAATAGATTATTATGGGGAATACTTTTTTTTATCTAAACAATGCATGGTTTCCAATGGATGGTCATATTTTAAAATGTGCCAACATGAATAGTATTACTAAGGTTGATAAGGACGCTTGTTTATGAGGGCCGCGTAGCTGTTCAAGGAGATGTACACAAATTTTCACCTGGCATCATCCAAAGGTGACATACCAATGCCTTTTACGTGCACATATTTCACAGGAAAACTGTGACTATAAGTCTGAATGCAAATTTGAGGTTTCTTTCCTTAAAAATTCCTACGTCTATCAAATGACTCTTGTAATAGAAAAGTAACATTCACAGCCTTGATCGTTGTTTAAATCACCGCCCCACTGTGTGTTGGTGCTCGTAGTGTGCCTCAGCAACTAAGCGATTTAAAAAAAATTAACTAGCCGAACTCACTATCAGTGATGATGTGTATAATAATTTATGTATAACGGAATATTAAGAAGTGCGCTTTGATGTCATTTTCACTTGCGTTAGCTCTCATGTGCTGCCCTGCCATCTTAACCGTTAACACAACAAAAAATGAACTCCACGGAATTAGCTAATATAGACTAATTGAAGGTATGATAAACTGGTCCAGATTAAAGAGGACCGGTCCTGATCTTAGGACCAGTTAACTGAAAACAAACATAAGTGTTATCCTGTTTTAAAAATGAGAAATACCTAAACTTTTACATCAAAGTATTGACGATCTATCTGTGCATACATACTCTATATAGAGTTTTAAAATAGTAGTCAAAATAACTATTTTATAGTGTCAACCAAGATTATGAACTGTGTAATCTTTTATAATATATTCAAATAGTTTTTTGCTTACACACCTTGTTGAAATAACTTTAAGAAATTTTGAAAAATTTGTGGATCAGATTCTGTCATCTCTATAACTTGATCAACGTCAATCTCTTCGGAAAGTGTCTGCTAAAATAAAGATTTAATATTATCACTATAAAATGCAAAGGCTAAAATTGTGAGTTACAATCTTTAAACAAGATATGAATATTTAAAAAAATGACTTGATTTATCCAATTAAAAACAGTGTTAAAAAAAATCTTCATTAAATTAACTAAGAAAAATGTTTATCTATAAAATGAATGCAATTAACAGGAAATGTAATAGAAAAACTGTCAAAATTGATCATGACAATTTCAATTTACTGATAATTACAAATAACAATTGAACTTTCTCCTATGCAGGAGGATGATTGGATTTTTCTTAGGAAGTAATAACTAAGGTGAACATAGACAGAACAAAGGAGCTTATTAAAAAAAGTTTCAACAAATTGAAAGCTCTTAGAATTGTGAATTAGTCACAATATTTCAAAATTGATGAGCATTATATTTTTTTTTACCTACAAACATAATGGAAAAAAAAATATTTTATGCATAGCTGTAAAGTTTTTTAAACCAAGAAAAATAATGAAATTGTGAAATAAAAAATCATGTTAAGCCTGGTCCCTTTTTGGACTCAGGACGTGTTAGCGCATTTTCGTATTATGTATCAGTACTTATGTTAGATATCAGCATTATGTAGTTATCAGTAATTGTGTTTAGATTTTAGACATATTTTTATGAATTGTCTTGTGTAATGAATATACCTGAAAATTTTTTTATTTAAAAGTCATTTCTTTACATTTTAAAATTTTTTATTTTCTCTTTAATCTAACTACAAGTGGTTTGTGGTCACTGAAATAGGACTCATAAATGAAACATTCTAAATTGTAATCAGCTAATCGCCCAAATACTCCGTCATTTGTTGTTTGATAGATCGTGGTTGCCAATCTTGGTGAAAGTAGTTGAATGTTGAAGCTTGTTTCGAAAAAGCTTTCAATTTCTGCCCCTGGTTTGACACATTCAACGTTGGCTTGTTATCCCGGGAGGAGAACGCGCACACACACACCAACAAACAATTAATAAACGGGAAATTATTACAAGCGCCAAAGTTATGAAATATCTTCTCCCAAAGCGTTTTTCTACGTGCTACACGTGGAAAGCAGTGATCCTCAAAGTTGTGAAACCATGCATGTTTCTTTTCTAAATGAACATTTAAAATGCATTAATCGAGTAACTGAGTGTTGATGCACAAATGGCAGGTCAGGACATACAAAAAACATATATACATCATGGGTCTAAAAACATATATACATCATGGGTCTAGGACTTTCATACTTCCAGGAGCTCACTGCCACTACAAGAGGTCGGATCGAGTAACTGAGTGTTGATGCACAAATGGCAGGTCAGGACATACAAAAAACATATATAAATCATGGGTCTAGGACTTATGGATGCTGAGATCTAGGGTGATGACGGACGGACGGACGGACAAAACGGATACAATAGCGCATTTCGACTTCTCGAAAATGCGCTAAAAACATCATTTAAACATTTGACAGTGAATATTTTTAGAAAAAAGAAAATACGAGCATTAAAAAAAACAACTCACCTTTTTATGTGGATCAGATGAGTTTAAGTGATTGCCTTCATTTCCGATTTCTCCATCTACAACCAAGTCATTAGATTTACTTATTCCAAAAGATTCGCTTTGGTGGAGTAGTGCCCTGTTAATGTTTTCTGCTAACTTTTCATGTAAATGAGTGTCTTGCAGTAGCTTATCTAAGAAATCAAACTGTAAAAGCAACATGTCGTAGATTTTTGAAAAAGGGCAAATCAAATTAAGTTAAAGTGTACATTTATCATAGATTTTGAAAAAAATTGAAGTTTATATCACAACAAAGGTTTTATGAGAAGAAAACTTGATTACATAAATAAAGATTATTAGGTCTACAAAAATACAATCTGCATCAATTACAATAACACTTAATTACTCTGTGGATTTTCTCTGATAATCTATAGACCCTACTAAAAGTATTTCATCTGGTAGTCTCTGATCTATGTATAAATATGGTGCTAAGACCTGGCTTTTTGTTCGGTAATGCCGGACAACAATTTTCACATGATTCATATTAAATCTTTAATATTAGTATTAGCTATAACATTAGTATTAGCATTTTAAACAAATGAATAATTATAATTAAATCGCAGTTTCAATATAAAATACAAATTGCTCATTTGTGGAAAATACAAACACCTGATAAAGTATCCTTTTACAACTTGTTTCTGAAATAAAATACCTTCCCTATTTAAAATATTTTTTTTTAGAGCTACAATTATTTGTATACCTCATCGGATTTTCTCCTTCCTGATCCACATTGAGAGTCTGGATTTGTTGATCTGTTTAGGTTAGTCTCTTCCTCCACGCAACCACTAACTGTAGACTTTTTTTCTGTAAATACCTCATGCCTAGGTGATTTTTCAAAACTAATCGTTTTAGATTCGTTCGATGAAAGGCACTTTTCTGAACCTGAAGTTTCAATCAATGAAGGTCTACCATAATTAGATAACTGTGAACAACTATCAGCTGCCAAATGTGATGAAGGTTTAACACGACTGTTTAAGGCTTCGTCTTGATGTCTCTCTGGACCAAAGTCTTGGGATTGTCTTTCAAACTGATTTTCTCTTAGGCTTGAGTGTGAGGCTACTGGCAATCTCAAAATGATTCTGTCATCTGATGTATCCAAGGGTTTATCATTGATTTGACTAAGAAGGAGGTTACTAGTGGTGCTGCTTGTTATTTTCTCAGGTTGCTGCCTAAAATTTAATATACAAAATAAGTTTAGCTGTGCAAGTGAACTAACCATATGGTATATTTCAGCATTGGATTAAAAAAAAAATATTACCTTAAATGAAGATTGAACAAATTCTATAAATTTAGATATATATTAGGTATACAAACAAAAAATTTAAAAATTCTGTAAATTCAGGCCTAAACTATACATTTAATGTTACGCTGCTGTATGTAACCAAATTAATTCATAATGTTTAATACCTTTTTCTTCTAGCCCCCGATACTGTACTCCAGATTCTCTTCTGGTCAATGGCTGCAATATTAAAAAATGATTTTAAAAAAGGGTTAAATAAAAAAAAAAATCATGTTAAGCCTGGTTCCTATTGGAATTCAGGACGTGTTAGCGCATTTTCGTATTATGTATCAGTACTTATGTTAGATATCAGAATTATGTAGTTATCAGTAATTGTGTTTAGATTTTAGACATATTTTTATGAATTTTCTTGTGTAATGAATATACCTGACATTTTTTTTATTTAAAAGTCATTTCTTTACATTTAAAAAAAATTATTATTTTCTCTTTAATCCAACTACAAGTCACCACAAATGATGACGTAAAACTCTCTAAACTTTTACACATATTCTAATGACGTCAACTAAAAAAAAACTAATTCTTTTGCACCCTTTCGCACCACTCTTCAATGCTTGACGAATTATGCATTCGACTTCCGGCAATGGCGGCCGTTCCCTGCGCTAGTGTTACCTCTCGATTCGAAATAATTTTTGGTAGTTTTAACGGGGTTTTTAAACGGATCGAGTAACTGAGTGTTGATGCACAAATGGCAGGTCAGGGCATACAAAAAACATATATACATCATGGACTTATGGATGCTGTGATCAAGGGTGATGACGGACGGACGGACAAAACGGGTGCAATAGCGATTTTGACATCTCGAAAATGCGCTAAAAAACGTTTTAAAAAAAAGTTCTTTTACTCTAAATCCTTTATATATGAGACATAGCTATAAAGATATTCATTATATTACGCAGGGCAAAACAATCCAAAAATACAAAATTCTAGTTATGTCTTGTAAAACATTTTTAATATAATGCGCATCAATCGTGAACATATTTTTAAAAAGTATTGTCAATGTATTGCTCGACAGGAAAGGTTGTTGAACAGAATATGCACCATGACACTCTATCTCAAAATTAAAGTGATACATAGAGATAAATAAAATAACTTAAAATCTCAATAATTCAATTACAGAACATTCGATTTTTCTGAAACTTTGAAACCTAATTTTTATAATCGGCACGAATCTGCCAGCAAAATTTCAGCTCGCTAGCTTACTAGGACATGGGTTAAAAATCGATCCAAAGTTTTGTCGGCACTCATGGCTCAGAAAACACAAGTTGATATAAAGGATTTTAAAATATTAATTTTATACACAAAAGCCTAATAAATAAAATTATTAAATTCAAATATTCTGAAAAACAAAAAGACTTTTAAAAAATAATATAATACAATCTGGTATTTATATTCAGGGAAAAAACACTATGATGTATTCTTTTAATATTCCAAGATAAGCATAACGAAATTTATGTTCGTCTTTTATGTACTATAATACAGTCGAAACCGCTTAAGTCGACGGCGTTGGGGTATGAAAAATGGCATCGACATAACCGATGATCGAGTTAAAGCGAAAACCAATATGGCGGCAAAATATTAACATGCGCTTGAAATTTCTTTATGTACGTGTTGTGCGTTAATTAGTGATGGGACGATTAATCAGAATCGTATCGGAATATCGGGACCCTATTTCTTCACTCTTTCTTAAGGTTGTTAAGACCGTTCGTTTTTAAAGACCGTTTAAGTTTAAATATAACGCCGTTTTGCGGTGATTCCCAGATTGAACGATACTGTGCCTTCGAAGCCACTTGCTTGATTTTCCTTACAAGCTACACAAATAAGTAACCTACACATCCCCTCATTGTCCCCGAACCATTCTCTTCTGGACTCGGAATGGGCTATCGTGACCTATATATGACTCATGACAAAGCGAACTCTTCTCTTATATAAACGTACACAAATAAATTAGGTACTCCTTTTGAACCTTCAACTTTGACATATTTTAATTAATTCTAACCAATAGTTAAATGGCTTTTGCACACGGCCACTTCTTAGGAATGAAACAATGAGAACAAAGCAGTAGTACAGTACATGTAATAGTCAAAATGAGGTTGAAGGATGAATGGTTGCCAATGACAACAAGTCTGCACACGGTACATTTTATTATTCCATTATTCCATACGAGCAATGGGCTTAGAATTCCTTCGGTAACTTGATGCTAATAGGACTAACCAACAACAATGGTGTGGGAGATTGAGAGTGGGGGTGAGTAAACTGTCTGTAGTCTGTCATATATTTTAAAATCTGGGGAGCCTTGTTTACAGTAAGCAGCCTTTGATTTTGGTATCGTCCCATCACTACCGTTAATAAATGATAATGTTCATGCACATGTTTTTGGAGTTTTTTTTAAACACAACAGCATTGCCGTTATTTGTTTGATGAAGCTATCGGCATGCTATAAAATTGTACATACATGTTTGCTAACAACAAAAGGTATATGTGCACCAACTGACAGCAGAAATTTACAAATTTAAAATAAAAACCAACGTCGATTATCGATAAAAACTTTTATTATTCTCCAACACATCTCTGAAACTGGCGATTTAAGTTAGCAACACAGGTCTCAACGCAAGTGGGCTGTGACGTCACCAGCANTTTTTTGTGCTCGTGTTATGAGGTTTCGGCGACTTAAAAAAAATCGAATTAAACGACGAGAAAATGCTAAGACAAAGAGAGAATTTGGCGGTTCCAATAAAAAATGTCGACATAATAGGGTGGTCGCGCTAAGCGAGCTCGAGGTAAGTGGGTTCCACTGTAATATTATGCAAAATATTCATAAATATTTCTTATAACACTCAACAGTCTAAAAAAATATCTACCTCTCTGTTTTTCTTTTTTTAACCGATCTCTTTCTTCAACTGCAATACAAGCTTGAACTTCTTCTTGTGTTGGGAGTGTTGTCTGAGCTGTTGAACTTTTTTGCACTATGATCACAGAATTTTGTAACATTGTGGGACTTGAACCTAATCAGACAAAAATAAAATTTAAAAATAGTACATTAAAAAAACTGAAATTCTCAGTATATAATTATGTTTTTAAAAAAAAACACAGTTTTAATATAAAATTGACAACAAAAAGATTTATTGAACTAAAATCAGAAACGGAGATAAGTATATTCCAAAAAATAACACACAATTTTAACATTCTAATTAAAAGGATAACACATGTTCCAAGATGTTTAATAGACACAGAAATTATTTTAAGTCAGTAATGTATAAATTTTATTGTAAATACAAGTCAACTGAATTTAACTGAACTGTCCCTTAACCCGTCATTCAGGCACCATTTTGAACTGCACATTATCTCATGCCATCTGTCCCGTCCCGTGCTGCCTTCTGAGAGTCGCTAAATGACAGGCCGGTTCACCCTTTGATATCATCCTCCCATCTCTTCCTTGGTCTGCCTCTTTTTCCTCTTCCCTGGACTGTGCCTTGCAATATGGTCTTAGAGAGACCTCCAAATCTTGTCAATTGTCCGTACCATCTTAATTTCCTCTTTTTAATTGAGGTGAGAAGGTCCTCGTAAGGGCTAATGACAGCATTTATTTTATCGTTCGCGATGTGTACTGTGTAGGAGATGTTAAATACCTTTTGAAGAAATCTCATCTATAGCGCATTAATTCTTCTTTGGAGGTCTGCAGTGAGCGTCCATACAAGAAGACCGACATCGCCAGAGAGCGCATTAATCGAATTTTTGATCTCAGGGAGAGTTCCTTGCTTTGCCAGATGTGTTTAAGTTTGCTTATTGCTGCAGTGGTTTGGGCCATTCTGGCAAGAATTTCTGGCTTTGAGACTTCATCGGATATTATAGCCCCTAGATTTTTAAAGGTAGGACCTCTTTTTGCCTGTTTATCCTAATTTCATCTGTCATAATTCTTTCAAGGAAGAGGTAGAAGAGGATGGGGAAAGTAAACACCCTTGTCTGACACCAACATTGATCTTGAACCAATCTCCCAGCTTTCTGTTGTAGAGTACTGCGCTAGTTGCACTGTTGTACAGGTTCTTGATCAATACAAGCCAAAGCAAACATAAATATGAGAAACTGAGCCATTTTTACATTTCTGCGATAAACATTTTAAAACCCATAAATAACTTAGCTGTTTAAATTATCCAATTCAAAAGAAGTAATAACAATAATAATATAGAACATATGTAACGCAGTACCCCAGCATGGGTTAGCACGCCAACCTTAATAAGTCGACGTTTTTTTAAGTGGAACCGCCAAAATCTCTCTTTGTCTAAGCATTTTCTCATCTGCTATGTCGATTCTTTTATGTCGCCGAACCCTAATGTCTCGAGCACAAAAGACTGCCAAATTTGCCACTTAATGTTGGTTATCTAGATTAGTAATTGTTGTCAAGTCATTTGTTTTCTTTGCGACCGGTTAATCCTTTACAGAAAAGTCTGTTATACTGTCCAGTCCATATTTTCACTTAAATTTTTTTAACCAACCAGGGGAAGGCATCAAATTTCCACCTCACGAGGTCTGATGGTGACGTCACAGTCCGCTTGCGTTCAGCTCTCAGTGCTGTGTTACTTTTGGTACTATGCTTCGCTTACTATGCGAACAGTGATGACGTGTGTTTTATATTATTTATAGATCGGAATATTTTTATTAAGAAATGCTTGAATGTCACGGTCGCTACCGTGTTGGCTCTGGTATTCAGCCGTAACACAACAAAAAATTAACTCCTGGTAATAAGCTAATAAATTTTGCCTAAAGGAAGTTAAGCTAACCGCTCCTGATTATATGGATGAAAAGTTGGTGCACATATGCCTTTTATTGTTAGCAAAAATGTATGTACATTTTTATAGCATGCAGATCACTTCAAACAAATAAGTGTGATAATGCGCGCCTGTTCGTTTTTACCAAAGCGCGATAATGAGCGCCTCGATAGAACTCTCTTAAGAAATGAAATTACAGAAAATACAAACTTTTTTCAGAGCGTGAAAAACAATGTTTTCGACTGGCGGCAATGGCGGCTGTTTCCCTCGCTAGTGTTATCGCTTGATTCGCAAAGTTTTTTGGTAGTTTTTACATTTTTTCCTTTCGAAAATGCGATTTCGTTATACTTTATTACTATAATAATAGTACTAAACTCAGGTAAAAATAGTTTTAAACTCAATACGGTCTTTTGGATACATAAAATAACCATTCTTATACCTAAAAGACAAAGTCAGTATGACAATAATAATATAAATGAATTTTACACAATTTTTAAAATTTCATAACCAATTGATTGCAATTCGGGAAATTCTTACGGCACTGAGGCGGAAGTTTTCTGAAAACCTTATGGCTCAAGAAGAGTTAATGCACATCATATATACATAAAGAAATTTCAAGCAGATACTAATATTTTGCAGCCATATTGGTTGTCATTTATCTCGATCATCGGTTATCTCTATGCATTTTAGCAAACCCTGACGCTGTTCAAATTATTGATCTAAATCAGGTTTCTTCAGTAAGGGCTAACTTAAAAAATAGTGAGCAGTGCCAGAATGATAGGCTCCTATAATAAATGATTACAGGTAACAGACTTAAAAACAATATATTTTAATAGCTTACCAAATGAATTCAACCAACATTTTGCAAATATATTTAACATTTCAACAAGGCCAAGTCCTAAAAATGTTGTAGGTGCTGTTCGTCCTATTCTCAACAGCTGCCAATATTCCGCAAGATCTGGGCATTCTCTTAAAAATGTATTAAATGTCTTATGAAGATTTTTCTCTTTTAAGTAACCTGAAACAATAAAATTCAATAAACGAAAATTCTCTTTACTGAATTCAAGACAAAAAATTTAATTAAAAGTGGCAAAAAAAAATAATATTAGCCTCATAGTGATTGCGCCGATTTCTGTCCAAAAAAATATGGAATTCCTCTATATTAGTCACAAAAATATCTGCCTATGTCCTCGTAACTCTTGAATAGTAGATGTTTATGACTGGACTCCTTATTAAACATAAAATTGTAATATTTATTTTAAAGATCGTTGAGCACCTGAGTTGTTGTGGTCATATGACATGACTTATTGATGGTTAGAAGTATTATTCCTAGAATAGTTATGTTTTGTTTCAAAAGATTATTTGGTTCAATTTGTTTCTAAATAATATTTCATACGTTTTCAAGTACACTATTTGTGAAATTGTTTCTTTATACAAATGTCATTAAAAATATATAAGTTTTATATTTTGTGAGGTGTTATTTCATTTAAATTAACCATGTTTTTAATATTTTAAATGTCAAATATTAATAAGAATTTAGAAAAAAAAAATTTAATATCTGTAATATGCTGTATATATTTGTAATGTAGTTTTTAACAAAAAAAAGTTAATTTTTAATAGTGATGGGACGATTAATCAGAATTGTATCAAAATAATCAGAATTTTTTTCAAAGCATTGGAGCTGAATTATTAAGACCCGATTCCAAGACCAAAATGATTCTTAACTGATTAACTAACTTGAGCTTCTCCTAGTGCCGAGGTAATCTTTCATTCAATTTTCAACAGCAAGTATTATAAATCTAATTACAATTAGAACAGAAGTATGAATGTATCTAACATTTAAAGTGATTGCAAACAATGCATATCCTCTTAGCTGGTGGAAAGCAAACAAAGAAGAACTTCCAAGTTTTGCTCTCCTCTCAAAAAAGTATTTATGTGCTCTGCCTTCTTCAGTAGAGAGTGAGAGAATTTTCAGTGTAGGTGGCAATATATAATATACTTACCAAAGAGAAACCGTTTATAACCAACAACTGGAGAGATGCTTATGTTTTTGCACAATAATTTGCAAGCGCTTCAATATGACTTTGATTAAATGAATATTCTTACTATCAACGGATTGAACTGAATTAAGTATTAAAATGGAATTATTTATATTATTTTGAACTCAATACTACATCTTTGTATTATTAAAATGCAATTATTCATAGATTTATTTATATAAAAACTTTCCAATACATTGTTATCTAGCATATTTTAAAGCTTCAATAGCAAGTTAATAAACTTTTAAATCAATTCTCAATTTTATATTAATGAAATATGTTAATAACTGGGCCCAGTAATATTTTAGTGTAAAAATGGCCAGGAATCGGAATAAGAATCGGAATTGTATCGGGAATCAAGATAGTTGGGTAAAATCAGAATTGTATCAGAATCATTAAAAATTTGGTAACAAGACAAAAAAGACAAGTGACAAGATGACAAAACAATAAGGTGAAAAAACGACAAATTAAAAAAACCTTGTCGTTTTGTCTCCTTGCCACTTCTTTTTGTTTTGTCTCCTTGTCACTTCTTTTTGTTTTGTCATGGAACCAAAAATTTTGGTATTGTCCCATCACTAATTTTTAAATTTTTAAAAAAGTTGCCAAACTATAATTGAGTAACTGAGATGACAATAACGTTAATTTCTATTGCATTGGTCTGTATTACTGAATTTTCATGGTGCATAAGTCATAAAACACACATAAACTATTGTAAGAAGTAAGAAGAAAACAAAAGGTTTCATTGTAGCATCAAAAGCAAATTTTCAAAATTAAAATTTGATTCCTGTAAATATTATTTTTCAGCCAAGGTGCCTTAGATCCACCCAGACCAAAACGTGTGGTCACTGGATTTTCTAAGCACAGAGCCGTGGTTTAAGCAGGCCACTACTACCAGATACCCTGTTTTGATTTAAAAATAACACAATATATTTTTAATAGCTTTAGAGAATTGATAGTAATGATTTCCAAGTTAATTTAGTTAAATATCTTAAAAAATAAAATTATAATGCAAGTTTCAGAGAGTATCAATCATTTGAATTTACTTCAAACTTTAAAATTATCTTATCTTATATGTTACAGACGCTCCTTCTTCAAAGAAGATTATTGTTTCCTATGTTTATCTATGGTTTGTGTTTAGTCCTGTATTATTAGAGTTTTAAATAATGATAAAGTGTTGGCTTTCCTGATTTCTTCTGGCAACCCATTCCACGCCCGAATACTGAACGGGAAGAAAGAAAACTTGTATGTGTTTGTTCTTTCATATAGAATAAGAAAGGTGTTCTGATCCTTATGACTATCTGAGGATTGTATTAAGTTATCTTTGTGTTGTATTTCTAAATTAGAATTAATTGCTTTATGTATAATTACTAATTTACTCTTGGTTCTTCTATCCTCTAGTGTTTCAAGGTTTAATTATTTAACTAATGGTGTTACTCTTGTCAGTTTTGAATATTTTCCAGTAATGAATCTACAGCTCTTTTTTGAATTTGTTCTAGTTTATCAATATTTTCTTTGGTGGAGGGGTCCCATACGAAAGATGCATATTCTAATATAGGTCTCACTAGGGTGAGGTAGCATTTTAGTTTTAAATCTTTATAACATTTGTATAAAACCTAAGGTTTGTTTAATTTTTTAATAACTTCATTGACATGGGGAGAGTTTCTCATTTATTATGACTCCTAAGTATTTTGCATCTTTAGTTTGGGTTAGTTCTTTTCCATGAATGAAATATTTTGAATTTATTTGTTTCTTTTTTTGGGACACTTTTCTGGGTGGAAGGACATACTCCAGTTATTTTCCCATTTTATTGATTCATCTAAGTCTTTTTGTAAAATTTTGCTAACTTGTAAGTCTTGTTCTGACTTAATTGTTCTATTGCTTAAGGTTGTTAAGACAGCTCGTTTTTGAGGACCAGGTAACCATTCAAAAAAACACCCGTTAACCGTCTGTTCAATTTATGCTAAATTTTGCGAACCAACAAGAGAAAGTATCGAACTTTCAACCTGAGCTGTATGATTTGAAATCAAAGCAGCTATTATGTACCGACCACTAGTGTTAACCTCTGCTACGCTACCGTCAAAACTGCGAATTTTAAAAAATGTACATTTTTTATTAAAAAAATTTCTACAAAGAAGTAAACCATAATGATTAATATTAAATTTTATGTCCTTACAGTATTCTAACAGCATGTTAGCAAATGTTTGTCAAGTCGGTTTGTTTGTGAGGACTGGGCTCCAAAGGCTCTTTTAGTCTTTAACTTTTAGCAAATGCCATCAATTAATAATCATCAATTCATTCAATTCACTGCACTCTCAATTTAATCAATTAATTAAAATTGCTAATTAAAATATTGATAAGTTAGAACAAATCCAAAAAAGAGCTGCCAGATTCATTACTGGAGAATATTCAAAACTGACAAGAGTAACACCATTAGTTAAATCATTAAACCTTGAAACACTGGAGGATAGAAGAACCAAGAGTAAATTAGTAATTATACATAAGGCAATTAATTCTAATTTAGAAATACAACACAAAGATAACGTAATACAACCCTCAAATAGACATAAAGATAAAAACACCTTTCTTATTCCATATGCAAGAACAAACACATACAAGTGTTCTTTCTTTCCATCCGGTATTCGGGTGTGGAATGGGTTGCCTGAAGAAACCAGGAAAGCCAACACTTTATCATCATTTAAAACTCTAGTAAGAATTAAGAATACAGGACTAAACACAAACCATAGAAATACGTAGGACGCAATAATCTTCTGTACAGAAGGAGCGTCTGTAACATATAAGATAAGATAATTGAATCATAAAATAATCATTGTCATTCATTCAATAATTCAAATTCATTGAAATTT
Source organism: Radix auricularia (assembly GCA_002072015.1). NCBI lineage: Eukaryota > Metazoa > Mollusca > Gastropoda > Lymnaeidae > Radix > Radix auricularia. Next base: position 117,163 of record MUZC01004725.1, on the reverse strand, counting down.
CATTGTCTTTGCAGTATTATGATTATGAGTATTTGAACTATTTGCAGGCCCTATATTATTTAGTCTTTCCCTTTAAATTTCTAAAAAACGGCACTCTCAACTTACCTAAAATAAGTCGTGCTATTTCCGAAGGAACTAAAATATCGTTATTGTTCATATTTAGACACGATAAATATATAAATTGTTAACATAAAATAAATCATATACATAAACAGATGATATACACAATCACAGTAATCACAGTCCGAATATTTTCTTTCTACTTTCCACAATTGAAGATACAAATGATAAGTTATTAACAATATCGATACTGATAGTCATATAGTGATATATTTCTTTTTATTTTAAACTTTTTATAACTTATTATGAATAATATGGTTAACGAATAGTTATAATTTAATTGAATTATAGAATATAATTTTAAAAAGAAACATTAGGAAACTTTTCTGAAAATGTTCGCAAGATAAAAAAATATGTTAGAACACATTATCGACATCTTAAAAAATAATTGGATACGATAATAACAAATATTACGATATGAGTGGCGGCAAAATTGCACTTTTGATTGTCGCAAAATAAACTTTGTGTATTTGCGTACTAAATTATACAAAGTATTAAATTTTTCGTATAGTTGGCAATCTATATTCATTTGACCGTAACGTATAATATCTATCTCTTTAAATTTAACTTAAATCCTAAGAACTGTGGGTTGCGATGAGTCTTTTTGTGATACAATTTCTTCAAAAAGGAGATGACTGAAAAAGTGTTCAAAAGGTGAGAGGGGATGGGGAAAGGGGGGGGGGGGGGG